>VDFB02270651.1:59577169-59590351 GCA_007258455.2 Sequoia sempervirens | reverse complement strand
GGACACTATCAATAAAAAAATATTTGTATTAACCAAATAGCCATGTAGGCATACATCAATATATGTCAATAATGTAAGTATAAAATATATACAAAATAGCCATATAGGCATACAATGCCATATAGGCATACAATGTGAATTATAATGAATAAAAATATGTACAAAATTGCCATGTAGGCATACAACAAAGGCTCTACATTCAAAATTCATTTCTCTCCATGCTCTGGTTCAAATACAATTTTCTTTCCCTTTCCTGGGTGACCCGATGGCGATAAATCTGTCACCCGTTTCTGTTGAGGGGTGCTCCTACTGCTCCTCCTACGATTTAGCTCTTGGTCAAGTTTCAACTATTACAATAAGAAGTAAAGACATTAATATATAGAAATTACATTATAAAAATTAATATATTTAACAAAATTTAATCACTTACAGCCATCTGACGATCATGCTCCTCGAGGGAAATATTTGCACGCCGATGCTCAGGTGTGCTCGAGCCCTGTATAAACCATTCGAATAGAAATTAAACTACGAATCAATAATGGTTTGATTTTTCAATAGAACTAGTTCATCTATAACAATGAATGTAAATTGAAATTTGTAATTTGCCTCATACCTCCTATATCGAGGCCATCGAGGATTCTATTGCGGTAGAAACACCAATATCCATTGCCCTGTTATGTTAAGGTGTTTACATCACCAACATCTGAAAATAAAACAACAAATTATTCAATCACAAAATAGTTGCTCGAATTTGAAGTAATGCTTTGAGTTTGAATGATGTGTAATGCAACGTAAGCAACAATATGATTATCCATTTTTTAAAAACAATAACCTGGGACAATCACATTGAAAAACAAAAGACCCTTTAGGACAAATTTTAAGTGAAAAAGCATCAAAACACAATGTAAAATATGACAACCAATATGAGAAGAAGAGATGATCAAGTCAAAAGGAGCTTTGATAGTAGCCAATTGAGTTAAGTATGACAAATCCAAGTATCACTGTTGCAAGGAATGGAGTAAGAGCTAAATAAAGATACAACGACAATAAAAAATGATGGAGCTAACTTGTCAAGGGCCTATTCTTCAAAACCCTTATTAAACGCTTGTCATAGTTTAAGATATGCAATAAATTTTTGACAATGGAATTAACCTTTTGAGGATGACAGTGATTAAATTGAGGTCTCCTTTTACCATGAAAAGACTGAATATTCTTTCTTTGGCCTATCATTATGATTTTTAAGTTTCCTCACTTGAGTTAAATATAATAGTCAAGTGTTTATACCAAAGATGATAGAGAAAATAATCATGAAAAGGAGAATATGATGGTGATCAATGACAAGTCAATGGCACATTTGACAATCGAAAGAGTAGAGGAATGCATAGTGAACATCATGGTACAACTTATGATATAAATTAAGCCACATGGTTGATGTGCTTTGAATCCTTGCATCTAAAGGAAATTTTCTTAACATAAATACTGCTAGGGAATTTCAATGTTGCCATTGTAGTTGGCATTAAAGCTGGTACCTGCAACATTGAAAATTATCCTTATATAAGAATTCCCTCCATCTTGTTGATTGGCTTGTAACACTCTTGATGGTGGTTGTATGAAATCTAATTATGATTCCTCTTCTACATTAGAGGGTTTGTATCCTTGATCTGACCCTTCTGAATTATTAGAATCAAAATCACTAGCTTCCATATTCAAAAATTCCCAACCAACATCTTCAATAAATTTATCTAGATCATTAGTAATAGTCTTACAAATTGGTTGCCAATTCAAGTTCATTCTACTTTCATAATACTTTATATCCATGGAGTTCATCCATTCCTTGATGTCATCAAGTGAAGATTGAGGAATGGCGTACATATGGAGTACATCTCACTTGAATTATTTGAAAACAATAGCCATATCAAATCCCTTTTTCCCAAGTCCTACTCTCTCAAGGTTAACAATCTCAATCTCAGTAATAGTGATTACTAAGAAAGGTAATTCCACCAACTCTACCAAAAAATTTACCATAGGAACAATAAAAGCAGAGGATTTGAAAGGAACTCCATGAAAACCAAGCTCTCTAAATGCTATATAAAATTCTAGTTCAAAATATTTTAGATGAGGTTGCTCCCATAGCTCTCTTACTCGCTTGACAAATCCTTGAAACTATGTATTGATTTTATTTTTCCTATTCCTCTCTTATTGTTCTTCCTTAATTTCATCAAGATCATACATTGACCTTCTTGCCCCTCCTAAAGTTTGGACCACATCCATTACCTCCACATAAAACTGGACATCCTTGGTCTTCATGGTTCCCACGCCATGATATGGTTATGCAAATGAAAATGAAGAAAAGTAATCATCTCCTTATCCATTGGCTGGAAGAATGCATGCTTAATGTTTTGATACATGATATCAGCTCTCTCTTTGCTCTCATGGTTGAATATCAAAATCCAGTATGGTGGGCCTCCAGAGTTCTAGTCATCTTTCTTCCTCTTCCACCAAATGTTGTCCTGGTCCACATGTTTTCCAGCCTAATTGGCTTTGTTTTTGAAAGCTGAAGTTTCTCCTGAGTCACCAGTGTAGCTCTCTCTACCTTTTCAAGTTCTCTTTCATTGCTACAGATCATCTTTTGGATTTAGTCATTTGTACCACATGGTTGATGTGCTTTAAATCCTTGCATCTACAGGGTTTAAAACCTTAGGGGCCTTAAATGAGAAAAAGACGTAATGTTTTTCTTTTCTTTTTATGTGAGGACCTAGTAGTGAGATAAAAGAGGACTGTACATAGAAAAATGAAAAAAGAAGACATAAAAATTCATGGACCATACTATATCACCTACATGCTAGCTAACAAGGACATGAATGTAGTAGATTTAGGTATGATAGGGTATTGCAAGGTATATTTGAGGAATATATAAGAATGAAGAAGAATTCAATGGATCAAATTAGTGTCAAATGTTTTCCTAAAAGATCTCCCACACCCTATTAGGAATTTAATCATTTCTAAGCATTTTCCATCCTATGGGAAAGTTTGAGAGGCTCAATAGTTGAGAGTTTAATGAGTACTTATAACTTCTTTCCATGCAATCATGATTAGTTAGAGAACATATAGGGAAACTTGATGAGCTATGCAACAAATGAGAGAGAATATATTTTGACCTAGTCTTAAGCATCTCCAAGCATCTAGGAGATATTGAAGGAGTCAAGTGGTGATAGATAGGGTCAAGGATAGAAGTTTTATTTTTGGTTACATTGGCATCGTGTAGGACATCCATAGTCTTATTCTTGGTTACGTTGACATCACAAAAAATTATATAGGATGGAGTAGAATGTAGCTCTACCTTTGTCAATTCCATGTTAAATTTTTATTATATATAGCTTGCTAGTGTAGGAATTCTAAGACAAACGATCATAGTAGGATGATTTTTAAAAGCTTGAATAATAACCTAGTGAACCCATATACTCTTATGACTATATATACACAAATCTAGATTAAACTTAGAATGTTCACTTTTTTTTTTTCTTTTAAAAATACATAACGCGTTCGTGTTATAACGCAAACGCGTTATGTCTCATTTTTCACTTTTTTGGCCACAAAAGTGCGACCATCTTGGTGCACTTACCCTATAATGAGACGTAGTTTGAGACTCATGTCATCTTGCGATAACACACTTATCATGGATTTTGGGATATCTAGGTCTTTCACTCATAGTGTTGACACTAGTTCACTAGGTATGGACAATACCCCTAACAACTCTTTACCTTCAAGTAGCATGACAAGTGTTGAAATAATGGTTGCAATTATCCCTCAAGAAAACATAATACAAATACATGAAGAATTAGTAAACCTAAAACATCAAGTGAGTACTAAAAATATTTCCAAAAATTCTAGTCCTACCATAGATAAAATACACTGCATGATTGAAAGTGAACAAGGAGTAGAACTTATGTGTAACCTAGCTTAGAATTTTGGCAAATATATTACCTCAACGATTAGTTGTGCTCAATCTTCAAAAAATGTGCAAAGTCAAGGAGGAACCCAAATTACTCCTCCTACAACCATTGGCTCTATTCACACCTACACCAATCCTCAAGTTACAACAATGATGCACCCTACTAGTAATGTCATTCCTACCTTAGGTATTTCCACTAGCAATCCTAGTACCTTTGTGGCATCTCACATCATATCTCCTACCACTTTACCTCCCATAAGAATTCCATTCACTTTCCCCTCAAACACATATACACCTTCACCATATTCACCTCCATCTCAAAATACAACCAATGATGCCATTCTTAACCAAATTTTGCAAAATGCTTCATCCTTTCAATAACAAATTTCCAGCATAAACCAAAATCAAAATGGCCAACCATCATACTATGTCAAAAGAAATCCCTTATCCTTGGAGATATTAAGAACAACGATACCACAAGGTATAGAGATTCATAGGTTTGAGAAATGTGGAGGGAAAGGAGACCCTTCTAACCATGTTTTTTCTTATACCGCGTTATGCAGTGATTTCATCCTTGAAGCTAAACACTTGGCTAAACTTTTCCCTAGGTCCTTGAAAGATACTGCTTTAGAATGGTTTTCCTCATTACCGAATAACTCAATTCATTCATTCAATGAACTTGTTGAGGATTTTATCAACCATTTCCAAGTTCACATGACTCCTAAGATGACATTAGCTAATTTGATGAGATGTAAGAAAGAGGATGATGAAAAGGTTATTGACTTAATTTCACACTACCAATCACTTTATTCCCAAATCAACGTAAAGATTCTCAATCTTCACCTCCAATGGATGTTAATTAAAAATTTACAAACTAAGATACAAGATAAGCTTGGCATGACGAAATTTCCTTCCTTCTTACACTTGTGTACTACCCTTCGTGATTATCAAAAATTAGTTAGTAGTCATGAAACAAAACCCACCTCTAGCTAACCTGAAAAGTCTAAATCCACAAATCAAAAAAATTACCAACTTTTTAGTAAACAAATAAAGGTTTTCTTCAAATAAATCCTCCTCAACCAACCCAACATGTTGATACCCAAGTGACAGTTATAAAGAAGATGAATCCTTTTACATTTGGGGATCTGAAAAGACAATTTACTCCCTTACCCGATATTCTCCATAACACAATGTTACAACTTCTAGAAAAGAACATGATATCCTTACCTCCGATAAGAACTCCAGATCCTAATAAAAATTTACCTCCAAAATTTAGATCAAATTGCTATTGCCATTTTCACTAACAAAATGGACATGATACGAAACATTGTAAGTGTCCTAAACATCTTGTGCAAGACCTCATTTATTCTAATAAACTTTTAATTAGAGGTGTGAATGATCAAGGTAATAATTCCATTTCCCCTCCCAACCAAAACTTGCAAATCTTTACCAACCTCATGCCAAATCATAATATTTCATTTGTCAAAGCTAGTGAAACTAAGAAGAATGATGTGATGAATTTTGAAATGGATGATGAAAACATAGATACTAATGATCAAGGTCCTATGGATACTGATGAACAAGATACTATGGATACTATAATTGTGTTGATAAAAACTTAACTTCATAAGGGTCAAACTAAAATACCTCTTGACATTTCTTTCTCATCAAAAGATAGCTGATAAAATCAATGAAAAGCCCACTAATGGGATATTAATTGATCCTGTCTATGGAGAAAATGTGATCATTGAAGAGTTCTTACTTGTGCAGGAACTCTATCCTGAAACATATGATAAACCGAAAGCATGGATACAAACACGTAATGGTTTTTCTTGCCATATGATGGGATCGATCACCCTTCATCTAAAAGTTGGACCAAAACAATTAGATGTCTCATTCTCCATCATCTCAACATCAGATCAATTTTGTGTGAAGCTTGGTTATCCATGGCTACAGTCCATGGAAGTCATCCTGTCGATCATAAATAAATGTTTAAAGTCTTCCTTTGATAATAAAATATTTACTATGCACCATAGTGGCTTTAATCTTGTGTCTTCCCATGGGAAATTTTCATTGGATTTCTTTTGGCTTGAGCCTATGGGACCTATTAAACCTTGTGAAGTCTTCTTTTTCAAATGCTATCAAAATTTTAAGGTGAAATACATAGAAAAAATTACCCCTTAGAAATATGCCTCAACCTATGATTGAGCCTCCTATCCTTGAAAAAACTATGATTGAACCAAAATAGATTCCAAATAACCAAGACCAACCTAAGATAGTGTTGATCATCAAATATTGTGCCTATCTAACACTCTTATGGGAAATTCAATGAGTGGGGGACCAATTTGTGCCTCACTGAATACCTATGGGATTTTTATAGAAAGTCGACTCTTCTTTGGGGTTTGGAGAAAAGGGTAGAAGGAAATGTAAATTAAAACATAAAAAATGGTGATGCACCAACGCTTTTACAACATTTCAAAACCAAACCATTCCTATGATATAATTAGACATAGAATGCCACAACCCTTCATTGTTGGAAAGAGAGCAAACAACAAAGGCTAACAACAAGCATAGTGTAGATTTTCAAATATTTTTGCAGGCAGTGTTCATTAAGGTCCGATGAAACATAAATATTTATAAGGGTAATAGGAAAAAAATTTAGAAATTTCATGAACTCTTCCTCCTAATTTACAACATAATATAATAAAACAACAACCCTTCAGAAAAATAGAGAATTCCAATGACATAATCCAATTTTTGCAAGTTATTATTCTACCATAGGAGCAAACAACATGGAAATCAACTACTTAAACTATTCAAATTCAACTTGCAAGACACAATGTTTCATTCAGAATGAAAACATAAAGAAAGAAAGCTTGATAAAGGCCATACATGCACAGTCTCAATGATTTCTTCTCAATAATTTTTGCTTTAAATATCAAATGAACTTTAAAATAGAGTTTGGATGCCAATTTGATAATATTTTAAGCCTTAAAAGATATAACATGCCAAAGAAAAGTAGTTCTGCAACTTTACTTTTGAAAATAGTTCTATATCCTAAGAAAAATAAAGAAATTTTTCCCTGACAAAAGAAATTGAAACTTGGAATCCAACCATTTCAACTATTTATGCCCCTCCTTTATAGTTGCAGAAAGAAGAAAACACTGCCACAACACAAAAGTAATCACTGCCAGGTGTTGGATTTTGATTGAACACGATCTAATTGTATATCCTTGGTTAGGTCATAGCAATATTTGCTCATCAATTCTTAGTGGCCACATTAATGCTTTTCAGATATTTAACAAAGGAATAGGCCTATAAATGATCAAATCTTAGAAACATAGCCTGGAAAAAATATCTTGTTGACCAATCACATCACCTAGTGGAATCGAATCAAAGCTTCCATCCTGAAAACCAAGGAAAGAAAAAGGCCAACAAGCTCTAACAAACTTCCAAAAGATATCAATTCATAAGAAGCATAATCCACCCGCAACAAATAGATGATGTGTCAAAAATGTGGAAATTTTTGAGTTGATGAATATATCTCCTTAGAAAGTCTCCAACGAGCCAACACATGTCTTGACTCTCTCTTGAATGGAAGGTGAAAAATGAAAGTTGTGCAGCCACCACATGGTGCATTGTGCACCTTTCTGATAATTTTACTTGAGCACAAGCACATCTAAAACTGAAAACATTGAACAAGCCAAAAATCAAAAGCAATTATTTAAGCAAAAACACTTCACAGTTATGTCAACTCATAGGGGGTCTTCTCTTGCGGAGGCATGAACTAGTGCAGGAGCACCTAATGGTGTTGTTGAGAATTTTGTAAAATTTGTATTGTCATCAAGAAAAGCATGTAAACAAGGTCATGATGAGGTCATATTTAATGTATTTAAAGTCTCAAATAGGTCTCTAGGTGGATAAATTGCAAAAGTTGTCATTTGTTGTCAAAATGCTAAAAAGATGTAAAAATGCAAAAAAACAGAAAGATGAAGAGTCTTTTGTGAAAAGGAAAAGATGGGTCAATTGGAAATGAAGAGGCAGTTGACATAAATGATGTAAAAAACTCTATAAAGAATTGTTAAAGGTGAGAACAAGACAAACCTTGTATTCTTGAAGAAAATAGTAAACAAAGTACCCCTATTTTTTTGTAATTGCAACACTTTTCTCTCTTGTTTCAAAATTATATAGATTGTATAGTACCTTATAGGATAATCATTGATTTTTTTCTTAAGATCAATGAGTTAGCTTCCTTTTGAATTTTTTTGAAGTCTTTTCATTCATATTTAAGGAAATAAGAACATTTTTATTGTAACTGGTTTGTAACCCTCAACAAGGGTTTTGAGAGTCCGTTAAAACATAAATTTTCCATTCCACTAATGTAGGGTTAGTTAGATAAGTGGAATGGAATGAATTAGTTTTCTTTCCAATTTGAATGTGTGTGTAGGTGTAGGGGAAGACAAGAATTGAGGGTTTGGTTTCTGCCCTCTCAGAAAATACATAGTTTTCTTCATGAAAAGTGTGGCTCCAAGGAGGAAAATGTTGTAAAAGCATGCAAATAGATTGGGAGAGCTTGGATAGCTAGTGCAAGCCTATTCAAATATGTTTGAAGCATTTTCAAGGTGGCATGAGGTTTGGAAAGGTTTTTTTCAATAATCCCTCATTTGTTAAGCTTGATTTGTGCATGAAACAAGGGTTTATGTTTTGTGGGCTTTAGAAAGGATTAAGGAGTCAAAATATTGTAGATTATGATGTTTTTGTACATGATTCATGACTGTTTATGGTGATTTTATGTTTAGGAGTTAAATTGCTAGAACTTGCTTTCATAAAAAGGCCTAATTGAGCCCATATTGTAATGGGATAGTCAAGTTTTCTAATGTTTACTTGAAAAAAAGTATGTCTGATATTGAAGTATGTAATTGTATGTCAAAATGGGTTCCTGTATGAGAAATTAGCTTGTGATGCTTCAAAATGGATTGGGAGGAACACCCGATTTAGAGACATGGAAACCTACTAGCTAATTAGTGCCTTGTTTGCAAAAGAGTGTGGATCTATTCTAACAGAGGTAAAAGTGATTTTTTATGTTTTGAACCTGTCAAGGTGATGTTGTTAAAGATGTCTCAAGGTTTGGGAAAAGTTTAGAAAGGAAAAAAATGTAGTTTTTGATGGTTTGATGCTTCCTAGTCAAGTGGAATCAAGGTACTTGGGTGTGCAAACATTAGTGAATCTGACAAAGGAGTGTTGTAAAGGTGAATTTTTGGTTTGCTTCTGTCAAAGTAAAGATGGTTAAAGGTGATTCAAGGCCTGAATAGAGTTTGGAAGTAAGTTTTGGTGAATGGTTGTCTTTTTTCTTTGTTTGGCAATAAGTTGCAAGGAAGTGTGATTTGTGAAAGTGGATTGGTTCAAAGTATTCTAATAAAGTTTTTGCTTTGATTAACTGTCAATATGAGGTTGTTTAAGGTTTGGTAAGAAGTTGGAATACTGATTTGGTGATTTGGTGTTTGGTAGCCTTGTAATTCCAAGGTAAAATGAATGGATTTTGTTGAAAAGAAAAGAGAGTTTTTTGGTGATTTTCTAATTGGTCTTCTCAAGTTGTGTTTAGGGTCAGAAGTACCCTTGATGCTTTGTTGATTTTGGTAGATTCTTTGCATCAATTGGTATCAAAGCTAGCTGATTTTGATAATTGGTTAAGTTTTTTTTGAGTTGTTTGTTGTAGGTGCTTGATCCATCTTAAAGCTACAGAGAGGAAGAGTTTTGAGAAGTTGTGTGTTGGCAGACAAGGAAAGGTGTTTGTTCACCATCCTCTAATGGAGATTAAGCCAGGGAGAAGGTGCATAGATAGAGTGAGGCATCTTCTAGGGTTTGTTGAGTTTGAGTGGTGAGGCAGTGAGGGGGATGGATACCTGTCTGAGAATCACTTGAGTTTTCAGCCATGATGAGAGTTGTAAGTCAGTTTCAAATTACTCCATTGATGGGAGTAGATGAAAATATGATTGGTCAGAGAAGGTCAAGGATGAATTTTTGGAAAAGAGGAAATATTACTTAGAAAAATAAATGTGAAAGGATAGTCCTATGTCATTTGGTTGAGAAAAAGATAGTGGAAAGTTGAGAGCTGTGAAAGGACGGTCTTGTGTCCTTTTGAATGAGAAGAGTGATTGTGAACCTAAAGAGCAGAGAAAGAGAAAGGCAAAGAAAAGACAAGTGAAGATAGAGTTGAAGGAAAATACAAAGGAAGTGAAGGATTCAAGATTTCCAGAGGAAGCAATCCAAAAAAAAGTTGATATGCAGGTGAAAGAAAAAGAAAAGTTGAAGCAATTCAATCCTCAAAGGGACTTGAGGAATTCTTTTAGGAGGTTGTTTGGTGCAAGAGCACCTAATGGTGTTGATGAGTATTTTCTAAAATTTGTATTGTCATCAAGAAAATCATGTAAACAAGGTCATGATGAGGTCATATTTAATGTATTTAAAGTATCAAATAGGTCTCTAGGTGGATAAATTTCAAAATTTGTCATTTGTTGTCAAAATGCTAAAAAGATGTAAAAATGCAAAAAGTGCAAAAAATTGGGAAGATGAGTCTTTTGTGAAAAGGAAAGGATGGGTCAATTGGAAATGAAGAGGAAATTTCCATAACTGATGTAAACAACTCTATAAAGCATTGTAAAAGGTGAGAACAAGACAAACCTTGTATTCTTGAAGAAATTAGTAAATAAAGTACCCCTATTTTCTGTAATTGTAGCACTTTTCTCTCTTGTTTCAGACTTGTATGAATTGTATAGTACCTTATAGGCTAATCATTGATTTCTTTCTTAAGAGAACGAAGTTAGATTCCTTTTGAAAGTGCTTTGAAGTCTTTTCATGATGCAAGAGCATCCTTGGTTCTTGGAAATCTTGCATCAACCAAAATATTTCATTTCATTTTTTGTTCTTGTTCAGTTATTTGTTCATTCAAGTTGGTGGATTCATCATATTTTCTCTCCAGACCCAATGGATCTATGTTTTCATCGTGGACATATTCATTTTCCTTATTCCAATATTTTAGATCGATTGGATCTTTTTCTAGCAACTTATCGCTCTTGGATTAAGTGACAGTTTCTTGAACTAACACTAGAATAGTTTCAAAACCTAATGACCACTTTGATCTCTTGTGGATCCTTCCCGTAACTTCCAAAACCTCATGATGTGTTTCAAATTGTTCCTTGGAGTGTCCCTGACCTTAATTTAGGTCCACATTTCATCTTATGCACTTGCCGAGGAGTAATTCAAATTTGAGGCCAACCTATTTCATGCGCGTTACATTTTGTTTCATTGGAGATTGTAATGATCTTTGGCTGACATGAAAGATTCCAGATCTGCGGATATGATATAAAGCTTGTAACAGATCATTAGGATATGGGAAGTCAATTAAGTAGATTAATCTAGATTTGATATGTAATATTTTCGCTTGTGTTAAGGAGCATATAAGAATGTTATAGTTTGAGCATGTTGTATTAGGCTTGTGAGCCAAATCTGTAAGCCCAGATGTTTTCAGACGATTGTAATTGATATTTCTGACAAAATCAATGTTTGAATCTGCATTTTCCTCTATATTCTATGTTGCTTCTATTGTGTAACTCTTCCTGCACAGTCCGAATTGTTCTCTTTGAGGACCCTCCTACTGTGGTTGTGCCATGAAAAAAGAACTAAACAAAAACTAAAAATAAAATGAAATATTTTGGTTGATGCAAGATTTCTAAGAACCAAGGATTTTCCTGCATTAGACATCCAAGGTTATTTGAAAAGTGAGTCCCTCACTTTTCTAGGGCTAAAGGAAATCCAATATGGTCCACCTTAGTTTGAGAAATCCAAGAATAATCTTCCACTAGTCTGCCTTTCCACTTCACAAGATATTCTTTGTACTATCTTCCATGTGTTTTCCTCCCATCTCTGATATCCAAATTTTATTCTATCTCATTTGATTATTGTTTAGGAAACTGTTTCTCCAATTTTTCTTTACTGTCTTCACTGAATTTTGTTTCATGGTATTGATGTAGATCTGCAATGTTGAATATAGGTGATATACCCATGCCATTCAGTAACTCTACTTCATATGCATTTCCTGAATCAAATTTTTTCAAAATATTATAGGGTCCAAACTTCCTCATCTTAAGCTTATTGTATGTGCCAACTAGAAATCTTTCCTTTCTAAAATACACCATCACTTCTTCTCCAACTTCGAACTCCTTATGTCTCCTCTTTTCATTTGCTCACTCCTTATACTTCTCGTTCATATCTTCCAATTTTTACTTTACTTGAGTAAACACTTTCTTCATATGTTCTAAAAATTCCTCTGCTTCTACAATCTGTTTATCTTCCTTACTGATGTCTCGCAACTCTAATATACCTCTAGGATGAACTCCAGTAACAATCTCAAAAGGTGTTTTTCTAGTACTCTTGTTCACTGAATTATTGTAAGAAAACTCTGCTTGTGCAAGGACTAAATCCCAACTTCTGGTCTTCTCTCCAACCAAACATCTCAGCAAATTCCCCAAAATCCTATTTACTACCTTTGTCTATCCATCAATCTATGGGTGAAAAGTAGAACTTAACTTTAAATTTGTCTTCAACTTCCTCCAAAGTGTCCTCCAAAAGTAACCAACAAATTTTGTATCTTTGTTTGAATAAATACTCCTCGGTAATCCATTCAATCTAACCACTTCTTTGAAAAAAAAGTTTGCTACATGTATTGCATCTGTTGTCTTCTTACAAGGTATGAAATGTGCCATTTTAGAAAATCTATCCACTACCACAAAAATAGAATCATTACCTCTCTATGTCTTCAGCAATCCAAGTATGAAATCCATGTTGATATCCTCCCAAGGTCTCTCCAAAACTATCAAAGGCTTATACAATCCAACATTCTAACTACTCTCTTTTGCAACTTGACAAACTCTGCAACTCTGCACAAATTTCCTAACATCCTTATGAATTTTTGGCCAAAATTAATTCTCGCTTACCAATGCTATTGTATTATCAATTCCAAAGTGTCTTGTGAATCCCCCACTATGATTTTATTTTACCAAGCTATCCCTCATTGAACTTTGGTCTATGCACAACTGATTCCCTCTGAAAAACATATCCTCTTGAATGAAATAATCCAACCATTGACTCATATCCTCCAAGAATGATTATTTACAAGCTCCCCAAGGTTCTGCAAAATCCAAGTCTTCCTCATACAAGTTCTTCAATTCATC
>VDFB02270651.1:59536516-59577069 GCA_007258455.2 Sequoia sempervirens | reverse complement strand
TTCTCTCTTGATCAAAGTATCCAACACGCTAAGATTGCGAGAGAGTTCATGCGTTCAACTCCAAGGTTCCTTCAGTGTGAATAGTCTTAGTTGGCTCGATGTGATTTTGCTGGTATTTCAAGGGGATTTACACAATTGTTCAGTAGCTGACAGCAGGCAACAAATTAAGGGCTTCACGTGGTTTGAATGATTTGGCAGGTAAGCACAAGTTTCCTAAGGCTAACCAAAAATGAATTGAATTTAAATGGGTGTAGGGCCTAAGAAGTTTATGTTCTATCTAAGGACGGGACGTGGGATCAATCTCGACAGACTTTGACCAGACTCCACTTTGCCTCATTTCGAACAACTTCCACATAACTGGTGCAATCTTCAAGGGAGTGACAAGAGGTTTTCAAATTATAACTCAACATGTAAGTACCATTAGAACGACGCATACAAACACATGAATCACAATCAAAGTTAAGTTTGTAATGTTTTCTAGTTGACCACACAAGGAAAACTTGTCGTCAGCAAGCCACTAGTGGTATGGATAAAAATGAAGTTGCCTCGATTAACACGACAAATCCGCGATTAACATCTATTTGCATGAAAATGAAATTACGCTACTTTACGCTACTTGAAATCAAAGGGATGAAGAAATCTTGCTAGCTACTCATAACAAAGATGAATTCACCATTCAATGAAAGATCTTTTATTACAATATTTTTTCGCAACAATCTCTTACAAAGTTTTCAAAGGAAAACTTTCCTTCTCCTTCAAACTACGCTATGCTAAGCTATTACAACTAAAGTGTCTCTACTCTACTCTCTAGTCTAATCTCTAAGCTCTACTAAAGTACAAATAAGGGGGGATGCCCCTTTATATAGCTATCCAAGTCCAACAGACGGCTCAGATTACAATCAAATGAATGGCTTAGATTAAGCCACCTCATCCCTAAGCAAGATTCACCCTAAAAATTGCCACAAAGAAGAGTGGGGTAATAAATGAGCAATTAATGGCCACCATCTTCTAGAAGATTCCTATTTTGAAATGCATTCACATTGTTCTTGCTCTTCTTTTTGACTACAAACTAGATAAGTCTGGTCAACATTGCTTCAATTTCTTGGAATGGTATGGCAGGCACATTCTCAATCTTGAAACTTCAAAGCTGTAACTTTTAAACTTGTTTGAATTTTGAGTTGTACGAAGCACACTGGGGAACATCTTTTGGGTCATTGAAGGACCCCATACTTGAGAGTAATTCCTCTATTTTGTTCTTCAATCAGTCATGTTGTCGGTCTTCAACGCCCAGGCCTTCATCTTTTCCTCTATCTTGGACTTGAAATATTTTCTTGTCTTGAACTTAAACATTTCTTCTCTACCACTTGGATAGGGCACATACTAGGCCTCGACACAGCCATTTCTTACAACTTTCTTCTTTCATGTTTTGGGTGCAACTGAGATTTCGTGGAGGAACCCGAAACACTTAACTTCATCCCTTCCAAGTTTACAACGTTGTTTTGGGTTGTTTGCTCCATCACCTCAAGTCATTGTGCTCTGACCCCTACGTTCATCCTACAAAACAAACAAAAGAAAGAACATCAAAACAATTCATAATATAAATTTACCTTACTCATCTAATTTTCATGCTTTGATCTTTGAGGTTTGAGTGATCTCTTCATCTAACAGGGTTCATCATTTTCCTCCAGCACAACTTTTGCCTTTAAATTCCTCTTGCCTTAGAATATTTCCACATTATCATTCATCCCCCTTAGAGCGCATCTGGAGACTTGAGCTTCCATTTTCATTTCACCAGCTGAGGCATTCACTCTGATATTTCATCCAACTTTGGCTCGAGAAAATTGCTTTCATCAAGAACCTGATAAAAAATCATCTAGTGATTCAATTTCAAATTCAGCACTTAAGGCATTTTATCTTCAAAACATCATTTATTCCTTGGCTTAGAAATTTTTTAAATTTTCCCCTTAGAAAATTTATCAATCTGGTGCCCATCAAAAATCTTCACCATGAAATCCTTGGCAAGTTGTGGAAGACTTTGAAATCAATTCCTCATCGAAGATGTCCAGTACCCAGAAGAAAATTTCCTTCAGAAAGCATCAAATTCATGTGTCTACAAACAAAGGGGTACTTTTAATTTTTTTGAATTTCAACCTTAGAAAAATATTTGTCAATCAAAGTCTATTCTTATTCTTCACATCCGGGTGAATTTTCTTTCCTTTTGACACTTAGGAAAATTTCAAATTCATCCTCCTGCCAGCTGGGCGCATTTTGGACTTTCTCCCACCATTTGCATACATGCCTTAATAAATTTCATCATCCCCTCAAGTCTGGGCGTACTTTCTCTAGAGAAGGTGGAATTTCAATACTTAGCATTTTTAAAAGAGCCAACACCTTTGGGCGCATATAGCTAGGGGTCAGGCAATTTTATAACTTGAAAATTTTCAAGCCTTCTTTTCCAAGTTGGGCGCACTTTAGGGGGGCAACAGGAACTTTCAACAACAATCCTCAAGTCATCACCTTAATGGGCACATTTGACACTGTGCACTTTCATTTTCAAACACTTAGAAAAATTTCCACTACTTCTTCAAGTGTAGGTGCATTCACCACCTTGAGGTTCCATTTTCCATCACTTAGAAATTTTCACATCAACTCATCTTTCATTGCCTCTCAAGGGTGCATTTAGGGGGAGCTACTTCAAGTTTGGAACACTTAGAAAAAAAAACTCCAAGTATCTCTTTCTTCCTCGGGCACATTTACCTAGGCAAGCTTCCATTTCACAATACTTAGACAAACTTCAAGGCATCTCCCAAACTAAGGTGCATTTACCACCTTTAGCTTTCAATTCTCATCACTTAGAAAATTTTTAGGTTCCTCCACTATCCTTGGGCACACTTAGCTAGGCCTACTTTCAGCTTTCAATACTTAGAAATTTTTTTATCAACTCTCCTTTACCTTGGGCGCTTTTGAAGTGGTTTGCTTCCAATTTCATATGCCTTAGAAAATTTTCTTGCCTTCTCAACTTCTTGGGCGCATATGGAGTGTCCAACATCAAAGTTTCAAGCACTTAGCTAAATCTTCACCCCATCCACTAGCTTGGGCGCATATAAGGTAGTGAACTTTCAGTTTTGATGCCTTAGAGAAATTTCTAACTCCTCCTCTAAGTTAAGGCGCATTTTAGAGGGTGTGCTTTCATTTTTCATACTTAGAATATTTTTCAAGTGCCCCTCTTTACCTTGGGCACATTTGGGGGTTGGTACTTCAAATTTTCAGCACTTAAAATAATTTCCCATGTTATCTCCTCCCAAGGGCGCATATAGGGGGTCTAGCTTTCAATTTCAAGCAATTGAAAACTTTCATGATCTTCCTCTTCTTCCCAAGGCGCATATGAGGGGTTGTGCTTCAAATTTGAAGTACTTAGAAATTTTTTAATTACTTCTTCAACTTTAAGGGCACATTTTCATGTTGGAGCTTCTGATTTCACATACTTAGAGAAATTTTCAATTCCTTCAAGTTTGCAAGGGCACATTTTCATGCTAGAGTTTTCAATTTCACAGACTTAGAACTTTCCTTAGCTGCTCATTCATGCCTTACTATATTTAGTAAGTTCTTGGTTTTCCCTCTTTTGGAGCTTAGATTGATTTGAAATTTTAACCACAGGATCTGCATGACCTAATTAATCTGTTCATACTGCCATCTCGAGCTGACCTGCTATTTATGGCATGTTTCTGAGGGTGGTTTACTATTTATAGCAACTGCCTAATTTTGATACTTCCACAACTCCGTTTGACTTGAAATTTGAATGCCATGACCCTCATCGGTAGACTTGCCCATTCACACTGGCGCCTGCTGCTAGTTTACTATTTTTAACCAATTTCTAGAATGCCTTACTATAAATAGTAAGTGCTTTGATTGCCTTCAAATTTTACTGGTGGATAGCTTGAAAGATACTGATTGCAGTGGGATACACCAGTTTTCAATTTTTTTGGCATTTTACCCCTTATTTTGAGTCATGAAGCTGGAAACCCTAATTTGACTTGCATGCTTATCAAATGACCTCTGTTTGACCTCATTTTTATTGCACTTCGCCTTGTTTGTGGTTCTAATGCGTTGGGCAACTGTCAGAATGGACCTGCTAAAAATAGTAAGTCATTGAAAACTGATCATCTTGCTTTGCATGTCACACCACTGCGTGGCTTTCAAAAAACCCATAAAGAATAACTTGACATGCGTTGAAAAGATGATGAGCCCAAAATATGCTCATGATTTGAGTATTATGCTGTATTTTTAATACCCTTACTCTTGTTGTTAATGGTTGTTTTAACTCTTTAAAGACCTTTTTATCGAGTGGTATCCTGTAGCAATACATTCCTATATTTCTGCAGCCTAACATTTCTATATGTCTATATTAATTACCCCATTTGACCTCCCGAATGACTGATATAATGCATGTGGTTTTTGGATAGTGGAATAGATTTAATATGTGATTAATGAATGAATATCATGTAGTTGCCATGCATGCTTTCTTTCGCTTATGTCGCCTTGTGTTTTGCAGGTTGTTGAAGGAAGCATGAACGAGTCAAGCGCAACCGATCTCGACCTTGCAGTAAAGTCCATTTCCTGCACGACTTCGAGGAAGTTGTTTCGGTGAAGACTCTCTGACCGAGTTGTTGGGAAGAAATCTAAATGTTAATTAATCTAGGAAGAGTGGAATGCTAAATTCTCTCTGAATCGTGTTGAACATATATGTTCATTTATGAGGTTTGTTCCTTGATTTCAAGATACATTTATATCCACGTCTTTCTCTGTTAGAGTTAGGTAGTTAGTTTCTTTTCTGATTTACATAAGTGTTCCTCCTACGCGAGTGAACAAGATAGAAAGTAGATTAAGTAAGAGTTAGTATCATAATAAGAATCAGAGTTTTGTTAGTTTTCTGAGAGCAGAACAATCAATGTAGATGACTTCAAGTTATGAATAAAATTTTATGAAGTTCTGAGTTTAATCCTTGCGTAAATTAGTTGATGCTTGCTAAGGGGGCCCACTTAGTAAGTATCTGTAGTTGAGTAGTTGTTTATCTTCTGTTGATTATAGGTTAGATTTCATTCTTGAAAGTTTCAATGCAAACTCAGTCTTATATTGTTCCTGCAGCATTGGGAATCCATCCCTATGTTTGTTCCTACAGCATAAGGTCAGTTCATAGTTTGTTTCTTAGTAATAGTTGTTATGATTTATGCTTTGGTTAAGTTATGTTTGAGTTAAGAAAACTTTACATTACTTTCCTATAGCATAGGTAGAATTCCTTCCAAGTATTTATTTCTGGTAAATCGTGACTGAATCTGGTTCTTAGTGTACATACAGTGCTACTCCATTTCAAGTATACGTTCCTTGGTTTGACAAATTAAATGAATGACCATGAGAAGATATTAGTCACCTGCTAGAATGTCCAATTCCCAGGTTAGGATTTTCCGTGACTTTATATCCTTTTGTGGACGTGATAAAAAGCCCTGCATGCAAACCCTAAAAATAGCCTATGAAGATGGCTCCTGAAAAATTCATGATCTTGATTTGCATGTTACACCATTGCAAAGGTCTCGAAAACCCACAAGGAATGTCTAGACATGCAAAGAAAATTTCAACATGCAAACCCTAAAAATAGCCTCTGAAGGCTGAATACTGAAAGTCATCATCTCATTTTGCATGTTATATCACTGCGTAGGTTTCAGAAAACCTAGAAAGAATCTCCAGACATGCATCCGAAAGTCCAACATGCAAACCCTGAAAGTGGCCTCGAAGGCAGGACTGCTAAAAATAGTAAGTTTTCTGTTTCAGCTCAAAATTTGCAGGCAGATAGCCTGACATATCCTAGATATAGTGTGACTGAGAGAACTTCAACAGTGCTGAGAGAAAGCCCCAAATATGGTACTTACTAAAAATAGTAAGTTGTCAAAATTCACTGAAATTTAGCTGAGAACCTGCTGGAAGCATGCTGACAACAACGTTAGTCTAATATTTCAACTTACTTACTATATTTGACCTCAAATTGGCTGGAAAGTTCAAAACCCTAATTTTTGGACTTAGCCAAATTTCACGTTTAAGCTCATAGATGGGTACATCCCCAGAAAGCAGACAGCAAAAAAGAGACAAAAAGAGGGAGAGAGAGAGACAAAACCAAAGCCAAAAGACCAGAATGGAGCAAAAATTAGGGGGTCCCCATTTGAAATGGGGTGATGTGTGAAAAGGTCACAACATGTCTGTTGTAGGTTGATGTAAGTCCCAATCCTTCAAAAGGTCAATTGGTTGGAGCTGTTGAAAGGCACTTCATTTCATAGGTAATTGAGTTTACTTAGATAAATGGATTTAGATTGCTTTAAAGTTTTTGCTTCAAGAATCATGTAACATCAATATGACTTGTCCTTTTTGGACTGGTTCATCAATCATTGTATGGAAATTTTTTTGCTGCTATTTTAAGTTGTCAAATCCAAACAGAAGCTAAGAACATTAGTTCCAGTTAACATAATTCTTATAATAAATATCAGAGAAGTGATCAAAGATTTTCCCTGTTTTTATTTGTGCACTGCTTAGGAAATTCAAGATATTTACTTGAATTCTTGGGGATTTTATCATTATTCATGATGGGTTGTTGGGGTTTGAACATTTTATCAACTTTTAAAGATCTATAAATGATTTCTTCAGTCAACTTGTGCAAGGGATTTTCTAGATTGATTTGTCATGCTAGTTGGGCCTAGCCTATCATTAAAAGGGAACCCAAAACAAACTTTGATATGGAATTTACTATTTATTGTGTGTAAAATCATATTAAGTGAACCTAAATTAAAGTACACAAGTCAAATTTAGTGTTACCAGATTATAAAATACACTCAATGTATGTAGAAGAAATGTCTGATCTTGATAAAGTCACAGGCTATCAACTGAAATGTTTATCAATGTAGATAGTAAAATTATTTTCATGTTTTCACATAGTGGAAAATTTAGATCAAAAGAGACAATCTTACAATTTTGCATTTAATTAATCTTACAATTTTGTATTTAATTTTATGACACTATTTTTGCTATGTGTCTGCATGAGAACCTGGAAGTTATAAAATATTGAACAGTCAAACATGCCTTATTCAAATTCTTTATCTGTTATCATCTATGTTGGTAGTTTGGGTTTGGTGCTTTCCTGATATTCTTTTATCCAGGCTATATATATTATATATGCACAAATAAATATACAGAATTGAGAACACTTTTGTAGTGATAGTTGATAATTCAATGACAAATGTGAAATCAATAGTAAGCATATTGCTTGACATCGTAATCATCATATTGGGAATGAAGAGGCTCAAGGAATGCCCTGACCATACCCAAGCCTGACAAGCCAGGGATCTGAACTCAGACCATACCTGGTTGGGGACAGTAGGGCACCCTGTAGTACCTAGAAACATAGGTTATAGTTTACCATTTTATTTTCTGATTCATTTGGATGTTTTTTCTAATGTTTACCTTCTATGTAGAAATTGACAAGAACTTCATAGGTTACAAATAGTCTTATATTCAAGTAGTATGCACTAGTGTTAAATCTTGCAGAATTTTAGTGGTTAGAGCATATCAATTTTTCATTCCTTCAAACAAAATTTGCACTTTTAAAAATTTAAACTTTAGGAAAATACATTTTTGTATTGCAATTGGAATGACCATCCAACCCCTCTGACTTACATTTAATCAAAAACAAAATTTGCCTCCAAGTCTGTTGAGTCAAAAACCAGCTTGCCAAGTGAATATTTTTTAGCTACTCCAAGCTTTTTTTGAATCCAATATGCAAATTTATGCTTCAAGAATATTAAAATGAGCATAATAACATCCATTAAGTAGGAAATTTCCTTCTGTTGGTAAAAGGAACTTTTCGCAACTGCTAAACAATCCCAAATAGTTCGAGAGTCTAATAAAGGCACCTTAGTTTCAACTTCTGACCAAGAATATCAGAACAGGATGGTTACCAATCAGGTATGTCCATATAAATCAATGGTATTAGTCTAAAATATGTAGCAATATTTTTTATTTGAGTTTTCTTGAGCAATAGTCTTATTGGAACTATGAGGGCTTCTATGACATGTTTCATATTTTTGAACATTGTCAAGGCCTAAGACCTAACACTAGAGATTTTGCTAGAGATTTTTGTTTATGTGATGTGACTATGGACCATAGGTGAGGACAAAAGGAGAGCGCATTGTGATACAAGGGAATTGAAAGAATTGGAATGTGATAATTAATAGGCCTATTCAATTTTTCCAAGAGGATACATCATAAACAGAAAATAGAAAACAACATTTTTTTTTTGATTTACTCACTATTGTGCAAGCAGCCTAAACAAGAATTTATGTATGGAGATCAAATTCCTTATGCATAAAAACCAAAGATTCCATGTTGGGACTAATACTATTTCCTTAAAATTGAGCTTTTGGATTCTGCTACAAAGGCATGTCCTGCTCAAATGCTTCAAACTCTTTAGGCACAAAAACAAGGATTCCATGCTGGGACTATAACTATTTCACTAAATTTAAGACCTGTCTTGATAGGACGCTTCCTACATAAACATTCACCTTGTCAAGTTCATGGTTATGAGCCAGAGGACTTTTTCCAATTTAGGTAAGGAGATGTGACTAGGAATAATTAGTTCCATTATTTGTTTATTTTTAAACAATACACACTATCTCAAATAAACATATAGTGGCTTTCCAACCGAAAGTTTGGTACTTACTATTAGAAAATTAAAAAATTGTGTTTCTTGTCCATGTCTTCAGTTCTTGGAATGAAATTAAGTATCAAACATTATCGGATAATTTTTGTAGTTTTTCAAAAAAGCACAAAAGTTTCTAGACCAAAAAATGTTCTACCAATAGTAAATAAGAATTATGTGGTTATTTTCCTATGTTTAGCACTCAAAATTAAAGAAGTATAAAAATATATTTGAAGGCAAAAATTTCTACTAAATTTTTGTTTTTCTATGCAGATTCAAGCTCATATGTCTGCATTGAAAACTGCTACATAAGCACTGGAGATGATTGGGATGAGTATGGTATTGCCTATGGGCATCCCAGTTCCAATATCATTATCCATCATGTTACTGGAGAAACACCCACAAGTGCTGGACTTGCTTTAGGCAGTTCATTTTGATATAAAATTGCTTCAAAACTCATAATTTTTCATTCAAAAGCTTAACAGTGGAGTGCAACTCGTACACAAAAAATAAACATGGGGAGTTTAAGGTAGTGGAGACCATGCCCACAAGTCTGAAATGTATAGCAAGGTGTCAGGATCCCTTCAGGGCCCTGCAATAACTGTTCTCATCACCATTGTTGTATCATTGTCTATTGAGGAGTCTTTCTTAATGACTTTCTCAATTAGTGCAGATTAATCATGTTTGTAGGTTGGGACCACCCAATAAGGGTTAGGATTGAGTGAGATATTTAATGATTTTACTTTTTAATAAAAGAATTAATGCACTAAGATCATGTTATTCATTGATCAAATATGGTGGAAATATCATTGATTAATCACATGAAGGCTGGTGATCTACCATCTTTATCTGTTAATTTTGAAGAGTTGCACCAATTTGACTTATGTTTCTTCAGAAATTTCTTTGGAAAACTATATTATTGATCATTATGGTATAATCTCATGATTCCATTCTTTAAGAAGGGCATGGGTCTCTAGCTTCTTGTGTTTGGGCATTTATGATTTTCTTCAACTAAAATCTACATTTATACTCATTGATCATTGTGTATGTGATCAAATTAGCTTCTATTTGATTAGTTTATTGTGTCTTTAATGTTTATTTATTAAAGGGTGCATGAAACAAGTTTTAAATCCTAAAAAATCTCTATATTTCATAATTTTTTCAATTTGTCGAGTCTCGGCCAAGTTTGGGCATCAATTATGAGTTTGAGTAAAAAACTGGCTTGCCAAGTTTGTTGTAGCTGACTCCAATATGCATTAACTATTTATTCATTGCTTGAGTAGCCACCATCCTATAAACAAAGCTCGTGAAATTTGTATTTAATGTTTGAATCTTTGTAAAAATTTATCACGTTGGTCTTTTCTTTTGCAAATTTTATCATGTGCTTCTGTGTTTCGTAGTGACAAATAACATATTGTAATTCATGGACTGTGCTCATTTGTCTAATTTTTCCCTATGATAGGAACCATTGCTTGCAATTGGAGTCAGAGGAAAAGATCTATATGACTTGTTTAACAGATAAAATAGAGACTTTATATTCATGATCAAAGAAAAAATCTTTCACGATAACTTAGTTAACATTCTTAAACTAAGTTAATAATAACCTCTCTCTAATACCTACTAGAGACCAACGTATCTACCGAAAGTTCGAAACAAGTTCATAATAAAAAATTATCCGGTTTTAGTTATAATACCATAACTATCGCACTCATGTCAAGTCAAGGAGCAATTATGCATCGGAAAACCGGAGGGGCATAGATTCTTGAGTGAATAAAATAGATATTATCTATAGAGGCAAATATTCTTGGTTGTTGAACAAGAAACTAGAAGGTCTGATTTTTGTATCATTCTTCCCCTTTCTTTCCAATGAATTTTAAGTCTTCCAATGTGTCTAAAAATTATGCTTTGGAAGAGTTGTGAACAATAAAGGAGAAGCCTGGTTCAAGAATCTGATAATTCATAAACATGAAACTATTTTTTGGCCAAAAGCAAGTTCCTTTTGCAATTAGAGTTATGCATAATTACAAGCATGTGATATGCAATCCATATGCAATGTTTCGCTTTGTACATCAATTAGATTGTATAATTTAAGTATATTTTCCTGTATTTGTTTTGCTATTCATTATAGTAGCCCTAATATTCATTTGCTTGTAAGAAAATTATCAAAATAGAAATACATGATAAATTTTGGCAAATATCTCTAATGCATCAGAAAGCAATGAATGCATAGTTAATGCATAAAATACTATGCCAATATTAGCACAGTTGTTGGATTTTCTTTTGATATGGTCAATTGGTGAGACAAATTCAATAATCTAAATATATGTAATTTTATTTCTATAGTGAGTTTTGTTTGAGCAATTTTCCCAATAAAGCAATGCTTTTTAGCCTAAGTTTGTAGTATGTTATTAAATAAGTTGTTAGCCCTTACAATAAAGTTTTTATTAACTAGTGGACCTTTTTTCATTAGTTTTGTTGCTTTTTCTTAGAAACAAAGAAAAAAATTTCATCGTACTTTTGTGCTCCTGCAACTAGAGGTATTGCTTGTTGTTACAAGCCCTGACAAGGGAAATGGGTATAGTAAATGACATATGCTATGGAACCAATAAACATGGAACATTTGAAGCCAAGGAGTAGGTTAAATGCAAATTGTGTAAGATTTTTTCTTAGGCTAATGCATCCCACAATAGTAAATGCATTAACCAATTTCCCAAATAAAGCAATGCTTTTTTAAACTAAGGTTACAATGCTAGATATGTGTAAATAGGAAGGCTTTCTCTTGACGACATTCACTTGAAACAAATTTATCCATTGTTTGGTGCAATCAATTGTTATGGCTCATTGAAAATTTTAGTCTATTATTAAATAGGTTCTTAGCCCTTACAATAAAGTTTTTATTAACTAGTGGAGTTTCTTCCTGACAATTTTGTTGCTTATTTTTACAAACGCAAAAAAATTCTCCCTAGTTTCCTAATCAGACTTTCAAACAAAAGTGAGTACTTCTAATTCAAGCAGAGTGAAGAGGACTCTATTAGTGTAACTATATTCATTCTACGCACTTAGCTAAGTGTCTGCCCTTGTCCTCAAATCAATACTTTTGTCCTCCTTCAACTACAAGTATTGCTTGTTGTTATAATGCCTTCATATTTGCTAAAAATTTATCATGTCTTTCTATTTTGCATATTTTGTTGAAACAAATTCAAAACTATAGCCACTCCAGGGAATAGGTAATATACAATTTGATTAATGTACTAAGCGAAACATTGCATATGAATTGCATATCACATGGTTGCAATTGTGCACATCTTTGACTACAACATTATTGCAATCAAATGATTGCAAAGGTCGCTTGCTTATCAACATAAATTAGACAAATTCAAACAATTCGCATAATTTTTACAGACATTCAAAGAATCAAAGTTCATTGGAAAGAAAGGAGAAAAATCATCTGAAATTTTGACCTTGTAGTCTCTTCTTCAAGAATCAAGTATATTTGCTTATGAAAAGTTATTATAAATGTTATGTTAGATGTAGAAACACCCCAAGTTGGGCTACAACATCATCATAAAACCCTACAAACTAGAAGATAAAAAATTCATTGTTACATAGAAACATGTAGGATCAAGCAAAAAACATTGCATCGCAAGGTGAAAACATTGATTTAGAAAGACTAACCAACCCATCCAAAGAATAAGTAACTATGATATATTCACTTATAATAATTTTAAAATTATTTTATTTGCTCATATTATTTCCATGGTTTTACGTTTTTTTAATCTAACATGGTCCTCCGCCCCCACTAAAGTAGAGGTGTGAAGTTGTCAAAGACAAAAGCAAAGAAGACACAATAACTCATGTAACAGATTTCACAAATTCCTATATTCCTTGTTCTTTTACTGAATGTGTTTAGAATGCATATGCAAACAATTTATAATTAATATAATTAAAAATTATACTACCATACTTAATATATTTACTATAATTAATTATCGCTACCCTGCTCAATATAATTAATTTACTTGTGTGATCAATTTTTAATTGTTTTTCCGCAATATTAAGCACACTTACTAGTTTTATATTTGTGCTTTCATTTGTATTTCCATAAATTACCTCATACCAATTAATATAAACAATATTCAACTTCCCTTCCAATGCTTTTGTTTCACTATAATTAATATCTCCATTTTGTAAAATACTTTTAAATTTTCAACTTATTACTAATATTTATATTTTATATGTCTTACATATCTAGTCAAAATGATTTATGTTAACAAATAAATATGTTTAAGAAATATATTTTTAAATATGGCCTTGTTTGTTTCTACTTCTCCCATTTCTCTATTACTATATGTGTTGATGAAAATATGCATATCAAATATGTAAATTAAAAATTGAATCAAACACACCAATGAAACTTTAAATTAGAGCATAAACTAAAGTATCTTGACTAGCTTTGATGTTGGCACAAGTTTGATTGTGTGAATTATCAGCTGGTATTGTGATCTCTTGTTCGTCATAAGGAAACTTAAGACATTGATGATATGTGGATGGGACAGCTTGCATTTTGTGGATCCAAGGACGACCCAACAAGATGTTTTATGCAAGATCACGGTCTAATACTTGACATAAAGTATTCTTGATAACAGGTCCCACTCTGATCGGTAGCATGATTAAACCCTTGGACGCTCTTTCCTCATCATCGTAGGATTTAATGGTAATTTTTCTTTTGGGATCAATGGAGTCCTCAGAAAATCCTAAAGCCTTAACCAGCTTCATGGTACATATGTTCAAACCAACACCTCCATCTATTAGAACCCGTCTGACACGAAACTTGTGGACCATGACTTCTAAGTATAATGATGAATTATGGGGATGAGTTATGGAAACGTCATAATTTTTAGAGAATCAGAGGCACGTGGGTGAGGACAAGTGTCCCACCATGGCTTGAAATCGATCCACATCTAGATCAGTGGATATAGTTGTTTCAACAAGGACTTTTTCTAGAATTTCCTTGTGTGCTAGGCAAATCTTCAGGAGTTCTAAGATGGAAATTTGATCAGAAGTTTTTTGAAAATGATTGACTAAGTCATACTGAGGTTGAGGTAGGGGCATAGTGGATTTCGAAGAAGCACCATTTAAGACAACTTTAGCTTGTGCTCTTGTTGTTGCATTGACCTCCCTATATTGCATCTTTTCCTTGACTTTTATAACATTGATCTGCTCATTGTTAGTGTAGATATGATTGATTATATGATCATCATTGATATGATTCACAACTTTTCCAGAAGACTCATCCTTTTGATAATTGGGTAAATTATTGTGAAATTCCTGGTGGTCTTCGTTCGATTGTTGGCATCCTTCTACCTTAATGGTGTCATTTTCTATCAAGTCTTTGATTACATTCTTCAAGGCTTGACAATTATTCATGTGATGGCACTTGCATCGATGATAATTACAATAGTATGCGTCATTCTACGATGGAGGCTTCACACTGGGTTCGTAATTTCGTTGAGGCGGTAGGATGATAACATTCTTTGCCATCAACTCTTTAAGGGCAGATTCTAGAGATTGACCCAGTGGACTAAAAGTTCTTCTGTCAGAGAAGAATGAAGATCGTTGTGGATTCGTGTTTGAGGTATTTCCTAAGGCATTGTTTTTGTTATTGTTTCCATGGTAACCTTGATTGTTGGCATTCCCTTGATTGGGAGTAAAAGTTTGTTTCATGTTATTCCTTAGAGGAGGAGGGTTGTTTCCTTGATTTGTGACTGAATTGACGTTGTTATAGTTATTGTCATGGGGAGAACTTGGAGCACTAAGAAAAAATGGCTTAGTCAAGACATGATTTGCATCTACAATACCATCATTCACCACATTTTTGTTGCGGGTCCAGAACTTATATTTGTCGTTGTGGTGATTTGAAGAGCTAGGATTGTCTTTATCAAGTTTTATTATCCCTCTTTGGACCAATGCACTTTCAATGGTGATGGTGTTTTCAATCATTTATGAAAAGAGGGAGGACAATGAAGATTAAGATGATAGCTCATCTCTTGATCTAAGCTATTTATGAAAGTGGTGATCTTTTCCTTTTCAGGGACTTGACGTGGGTATCTAGCAAATAATCTTCTCCATCTTTGAAGAAACGTAATGAATGGTTCACCAGGTTTCTATTTAGCTTTGCAAAGATCAATCATGGTTATTTGATGTTGTATGTTGTAGGAATATTGTGATATGAATTTGTTAATCAATTCCTCAAATGTCGTGATGGGTGGTGTGATTTTTTATAGGCATTCCATAGATTGGCCTCCAAGACTCCTAGGAAACAAACACATCAAGTATGTGTCCTCATGATAAAACTCTAAAGTCATGTTTCAGAAGTCTCTAATATGATCAATTGGATCTAATTTCCCATTATAATGATCAAACTTTGGGATTTCACAATGTTTGGGAAATGGGATCATGTTGAGATGCTGATCAAAAGGATAAGGATAGATGTCATCAAGAGCGTATGTCTTTGTTGTGGCTCCCCTTGTAGATCTTTAATTTTTCCTTGTAGTGCTTTAACTTGTGGAGTCAAGGCACTAAGATCATACAAGGGTGTTTCCTTAGGATTACTTTTTATGTTTTCAATATCAAAGTCATGAGGCAACTTAGCTCCTTTGTCAGCTAGCTACAAGAAATATTTCTCTTTGTTGTGCTCTAAAATATTTTCTAAGGCTTTGTGAAATTTGGGATCTTGCTCGACCTCTCTAAGACGTTCTTCATCTCGTTCATCATCACTATCTACATGGGTTTTGTTCATGTCTCTGTATTTGTGGAATGGATTTTCTTCTCTTTCACCCATGTCGTCGTCAAAAATGGGATTTCAACTCACTCTATAACTGGGACTACTACTTTCACCTTCACCTTGAGCACTTTGAATATGATCTTGTTGAATATCCTCTTTCAACTTATTATATTGAGATCTTGTTAAAATAGGCATATGATTTCAAAATTTTCTTCTAGACTTAGATCACAGGTTTATAAGTGCAAAAATGATGATATCTCAATCTGATAAGATGAAAATCTTATGATATGATCAAAGACGTTCCTAACTCTTGATTGTGGCTTCCAATGATGGAGGATATCAGAATCCTGTTGGGGAAGTCGAATAAAAAATCCAAAACTTGTTTGAGAGAGGCACTTTTAAGATTTGATCTTTGTTTTCAAAGAATGATAAGTATATCAAATGGCCTAATTCACTCACTAAAGAATTTGACTGGGATGTGTGGGATATTCAATAGAAGGTTGTGGTAGATAATTGAAGTTGAGAGGTTGATTGTGATTGTGTCGTTGAGATAGAGCTCTTCTCTGAAAATAGGCTCGTGAATATAAAGGCTTTACAACGTACTTGTCAGTAAATCCCCTAGCAAAATCTTGATACCTATGAAGAAACTCACGGAAATGAAGCAAGACGTTCCGAATTTTATATAAAAAATTTCTTCGTTGTAAAGTTTTCTTGTAATCTAAATGTTTCTTAGGTTTCTTGATCCTATTGGCAATCGATTTCTTGACAAATTTGGTTGATTTCCACTCTCTAAGCATGGGAGAAATGTCAAGATGCTACTGGACCAAGGATGTTATAAACTTGGATTTTTCAAAAGTGAAAATTCTGAAAAATGATAGATGCGCTACTCTGTGTCCTATATATGTTGCAGAAATAGGAATATGCGCTACAATAGACCTCAGATGCGCTTCAGAAAATGTTCTTGATAGTGACCCCAAAAACTGTTTGCAGAATACTCAGCCTATGCACTAAAAAAGACTCCAAATGTGTTGAACTAACCAGTGAATGCACTAGAACAAACCTTATATGCACTAAGATACTCCCTAGATGCGCTAAAACAATTTTCCGAACAGTTGAGAACAATTTTCAGCTGAATTTTTGCATGTTCATTTTGGATGATCTTTTATCTGAGTTAATGTGATGGAAGACACAAAAAACATTTTGAAAATAGTTGTTTTTTTTTAAAACCCTATACTAAACATCAAGTGTATGATCAAAATGTTTTTCAAAAAGTGTTTTCACAAGTTTAGCACATGAAAGACAATTCAGGCAGACTCACTCTTAGTACTCAAGTAGGTCATCCTAATAATCAACAACCCACATCTTAGAACTGCGTCGACTCACACAACCATGTCACCCTCGAAGGGGCGCCCATGTTTTTATCTTTTCCAGGCATGTACTTAGAGTGATGGAAGTGGATACCGGATCCCCTGAGCAAATAGTCCTTGGCAGTTATACGGTGAGTGTCTTGGGGGCAGATTTTTCCCTCCCCTTGTACTGTGATTATTATGATGTTCAGAAACTGACTTCGGCTGGCTACTACACCAGGTTCTTAGTAAGGGTTTCCATTCGGTGCGGCAATAATAAAATCCCTTAGGAGACCTCCCAACCTTTAGAACAAAAGCTTTGGGGATGGTTATCTTGCACACTACCGGAAAAAGAGGGTTTCCCCAAATTTTCTTTAAATTTTATAGTGGGGCGGAATAGCCTGGCTTTGGCTTGAACCCACTTGAGTTGTTCCTCTTGGGTGAGTACTTTTTCCCACAAAAGCAGACCCTCTAAAGGATGTAATAAAGCAGTAAATGGTTAAATTCAACAATCTGTTGAAACATGGGAACTATCTTCAGACTGTGGGTATTCCTATGGCGAAGATAGACCTCCAGATTCTAGGTTGGTTCCTATATGATGATCAATTAGGTACTTGAATGATTTTTTTTGAGAAAAGGGTAAGAAGGATTGAACTGAATGCATGAACTAAAATTAAAACGTTGGTGATGCACCTAAATGATGGTAAAATTATAGAATAAGAATGATCCACAACTTATATCTTCAGGAAAAATTGTTAACACAGTCCAATTTGAACACTTAGAACACATGAATAATTCATTAAAAGGTTGCATCTATTCTTTTCCTACTAAGAAAACTGAGTTTTCACAAATTAAAGGAAAAAGAAAACAACTTTTGAGCACAATTAATGACCTATGAAGAACTGCAATTGTCTATATGCATGTGTAAACAAGACAAAAATTTGAAGGTTTCGAAAATGAAACTCATCAAAATTGCATCAAATTATTTAAACAATACGAAAACACCTAAAACTGGAAAGGTGAACTCTATTTCAATTAATATCATGAAGGAAAAAAATCTGCAAAAATAATAACTTGTAAAGTTATAAAACTATATTAAATCTAAAATGTTGAGTTACAAGATAGTCTTCTTTGCATAATGCAAAGATAGAAAACAAGAACTAGTCAAAAAAATGACTAAGTCATTTCACTTTATACAATAAGCCTCTCAAAAGGCATGAAGATGAAACTGAAAGTCAATTTCAGTATAAAAATGATAACTCCAAAAGTAATATGCGAGAAAAACCAAAAATCCTTGAAAAGAAGGCTCAAACTCATGCAAAAATGAGTGTATGATGATCCAAACTCAAGGTCAATTGATAACTGAACTATAGAGCACTCAAATTGCACTAAAAATCCCCAAGAATGTGGGCCGAACATGCAAAATCCACCTCATTTTTATCAACTCACCCATGATGACTAGAACTCCATCTCTGTACTATGCATGGTTAATCTTTAGTTGATAATCCCTAATGCATAAAAACACTTCAGTTCCACCTCTAATCTCCATTTTCGCATGAATAATTATCTCAAAAAAGACTGAAGTCTCACTCCTCATGGCATGCATAACATATCACCTCCATCTTTAGTTCACTTGCCCTTCAAAATAGTTTAATTCAACAACTATTAAAAAAAAAAAAATTCTTTAATAATGTTAAATAAATACTACAAATAAAAGTATAAGAGGAGCTCCCATTAGAGATTTTCTTTGAAGAAAATAAATATATCACTCCTTATATCTCCTGGGCTCCATCCATATCATAAGCTTTAAAAAACGTTTTATGTACCTTGGCATATAATCCTATCACCTCCATTTCTCACGATTAAGCTGACGACTTTAACAAGTTATGACCATGGGAAATGAAATGATTTACACAATGATTATTTAAAATCATTGGCAAAAATACCAAATGTCAAAATAGGGCAGAAAAAAGCATCAAACCCCAAACACCTATCATCATTTTGCATTTTGAGTTTTTTTTGGAGGAAAAGAAAGGCAAGTTGCTGCACCGCCATAGTTGAGGGTTTGATATTGGCCGCCATGGAATAGAGTCTCTATAAGCTTTATTGTTCACCATATTTTACTATTTGAGATGGTTTGCTGAAGATTTCCACAGAGGAATGCATGGTAAGTCATAATTCTCTTCGTTTTTGGTCACTTCATGGATTCTACAGCCACAACTATGCATTGCTTTTGATTTATCTTATTTATGATCTCTCTGTTGATGTCTCTTTTCACTTTGAGTTCGCCATTTGAGAGACTTTTGAGGCTTTTTTTAGGAGGTTATATACTTTTATCTCTGTATATTTCTTCACTTGGCCACTTCTAGCTTGATTTTTCTTTATCTCTACAAAAGACGGTTTGTTTTGAACTCACAAGTGAAACCCCTCGATTTTCATGTGCTCTCAATGAAAATATAGCCATGATTTTCTCCCTTCATTTGGGCATTTGTAGTTTCATAGATATTTGAGGTTTTTGTTCTGAATGTGAGCTTTTATTTGGGCTTGAAGAGCCTTTTCCATTTACAGGTCACCATGAGAAACCTCTGATACTTACCCCTCTATAAGAGTTTGCTAAGATTTCAATACTCAGTTATGTAAAATAAGCAACTGCATATTGTAGTTCGTGACACAAAGAATGAAGATACTACCCCTTTTTTTTGTGGAACCCTCCATGAAGATTCTACTGGGTGTTTTCTTTTCTCACTGCATTTATGTAGAGTTTCACAAAGACATAATAATGGAAAATCTATGGTTGTTGTCTTATGAAAACCCTATGCAAAAAGTGAATACTTTGTCTTTGCAAAAACTATAACAAGCCTCAGTTACTCTTTGCTTGAATTTGCTCTTGGTTGATGAAAACCTATGATCCATTGATGACTGTTCATTCACTGAAAACTACCCTAAACTTTGACCATGTTTTTTTGACCGAGGTAATCCATTTCAATAGTCAAGAGACATTGTTTTTGCACCTTCGCTATAGTCATTATTATCACTGCCACCTTAAATTGTTAAAGGATTGTGAATGAATGGTTGCATTATGCATGACTTTGAGAACTGATATCAAATTTCAAAATTATAACAAGCTGCTCACTGACAACCTCAACTACTGTAGACACACAAACCTACCTAGTAGATAGGCCATCACTATTTATACAAGCTTATTTCATGTTTGCACCTTTAGTGGAAACATTATGATGCATGTACACAACTTTCATCTTCCCATTTTCTTAATATTTTTGGCTTTCTTTTTCTTTGATCTATAGTTAGACCCTTGATTTTCTCAATGATTTTTCAATTTTGTGTTTTGTCATAGCAATTGTGGTTGAGTTGTTTCATGCATTCTTTCAACATGAGAGTGACTGCTCATATATACTCTCCCCTTTGCTTGGTTGTTGTTCTCCCTATTTGTTGATTACTATCAAAGGCTTTCTCCTGATCAAAGGCTTTCTCCAATGGTACAAGATGTCCTCTCCAATGGTATAGGTTGTCCATTATTTGGCCTTTTCTTAGCATGAGTGCACTCTTTATCACTACCAGTGTTCTGGATGGTCACCATCTTCCATATGCAGACCTGCATTCTGTAGCAAGACAATTTACATGGAATAAATGCTCCTCCCTTGTTATGTTTATTATAGTTTGATAATACATGGCTACCCCTTGAATAATAATATCATCATTATGATGTAGTGATTTCTTGTTAAGGCATGGTTGTTGTTTTCAACATCTTATTAGCTACAATGAAATGGCACTATACATGTTATACACTACCGTCCTCCTAATGAAAATCGACACTATTATGCATTTAATGGAATAGTTTATACAGCTCTATGATTGCTTTCCTTGATTATGAATTTGATGATCAAACCATCATGCATTCGTTGAGGCTTCATTTAAGAGAATATCATAATGCAACCATTATTTACCCGTGAACACAATAACTGTGATTGATATGCTTTTACATGTTGCTCTTTCATTGTTTATGAGCTGGCCTCAACCCTTGTGGGAGCCACATTTTGCACCACTCATAACAATATCTATTGGTTTAAATAATTATTATACCTTTACCTGCACACTAAACAAATGTATTAGCAAAATAATTAAAGTCAGATGCTTCTATTGGACTTTTTGCCTCCTGATCATGTTATTTTCATTTTGTTCAAATCATTTGATGAATGCCTAATTGAATATGTACCCCATCTCTGTTGGTAATGTAGGCATGAGGAAGGACTTGATTCTTCATTGCTCTAACACCACTTTTCAACAATCTTGCAGGAAACCTATGGAGCTTGGAGCTGAACAATTTGGGACACCATAGAGGTGACAACTGAAGACTTCAAATGTGGCAATGACTCATCATTCCAGACAATGACGAATCACTTTCTCTCTTATACCTATATTCTCTTCAGTTGTGTTGTGCACATTTCCTTTTTGTATTCATTATTTGATTTATAAAAATCAAATTGGCTACTCCTGCGGCTTGTGTGGGACTTTAGTTTTTCCAATATGAATAAAAACAACATTCTTCTATGCAAATTTATAAGTTCCTTTGTTACAAACATTTGCATAATAACACTTGAAATTCACAAGTAATCAAATTATGGAACACAATGAATACTTAAGCAGAATTTTTTTGTACCTTCCTATGATGAATGCAATTCAGCTCTACCTGTTTTGAGCTGTAGCTAAAAATAGGTAACAATCCTCTTGGACAATGGTAGGTGTTTCTTTATTATGTGACAAAGGTTTTTCTTTCTTAGTACAAGATGTGATATCTATGCAATACTCTTTAGGTTGCAAGATTTTGTACTCTCCTTTACAGGAGGGTGTAAAATCTAATCAATTCAAATGATTAATATTTTTGCAAGATGACATTCACATTAAGCGAGGATGCCTTTGTTTATTTCATTTCAGGCAAAGAAGAACATCCAAAAATAGTAGTATCTATTAGTTTAGGATGTACTACTATTAAGGTTGGTTTAGAGGAATGTTGTGTGAGAGTGTTGATGTTGAGTGAAGGCTTAGTGATTTCTATCTAAGGACAATAACCAAGACCATGAGTTATTTGTTGTGTGATAGGATCTATGGGGTTGTAGATACCTTGTTCATTAGCACCACATCATTTTCCACTGTATCCAAGTTGTTTCATAAGCTCATAACCTCTTCCATAAAGATTTTTCATTGCTTGTGGATTAGGTGGTTGCTCGTTATTAAGTTCATCAAAGTTTGTTGTGTAATTTGTGTCTTTGTCTAAAGTGGTTGAGGCGGATACTTTTGAAAGGTATTCTAAGTTTTGCATTGACATGGCTGATTTTGTGTTTCCTATATTTGAATCTTTGTTTATGATCTTGTACTCACCCATGAATGTTGATGTGAAATCTAGGGAACCCCAATCAACGTCTGATAGCTTCGTGTGTTGTTCTTTGTCTTTCTGTTGTACAGGTTCCACATGTCTAGTTGATGTTGATGTGTTTAACGGATTTTCTTTCTTTTTCTCAAGTTGTAAGACACTGTAAGGCTCATGATCAACGTCAAGTGTGTGGACTGTGTTGTTGTAGATGTATTTCATTTTTTGATGAAGATTAGAAGGTACCCCATTCATTTCATGAATCCATGGTCTGCCTAAGAGAAGATTACATGAAATTTCATGAGGCATAACATGGATTGGTATATTCAATGTGGCCTTTCTAACTATAAGATGTAAAATGATCACCCCAAGCGGTTTCTTTTTGACATTGTCAAATCCTTTAAGAGATAAAGAATCAGGTTGAATGTTTGATTTATCAATGCCAAGCCTATCTAGAAGGCTCACACTACACACATTAAGGGAAAAACTGGTATCGACAAGAGTTCTCTTTATCCCTTTTCGTTTGTATTGAGCTATAATCATCAAAGTATCATTTTTTTTAACACTTCCAAAGGGGGGAGTTCAATTTGGTGGAAAACAATGTTAGCGTTTATTCCTTGAATCATGGCTACTATGTCATTTGGTTGTGCGTTAGAAGGGACATGAACTTGTTGTAAGGCTGCTTGAATCATGTTGTGATACTGAGGGGAGGCTTGAATAAGGTCTCATAATTATATCTTAGCAGGAGTATTCTTAAGTTGTTCAACAAGATCATACTCCCTAATGTGTGAATTTAATCAAGGGTCACGAGGAAAAATGGGCTTAGGCAAAGGTAATGTTGTTGGGGTTGGTTGTGGTGGTTGCAAATTGTTTCTAGTGGGATAGGTATGAGCAACGATATTATGACTCAGTTGTTATGAAACATTGTTCTTAGGTTGGTAAAGGAAAAGTTTGGGTTTGTTTTGGGTTTAAGGTTTGTGTGAAGGGGGGTAAAGGATGAGTTGAGGTTGAATAATATTAACATCCCTTGGTGAATGAGAGTCTAACATGGGCTCGTCATCTTCTCCTAAGGGAACAATATCATTATTGTTGATGTTACCCTTGTCTTGTATCATGATATCCTCCCTAGGAGGAGAGTGTTTATGAGAACTAAAAACCACATGTTCTTGGAATTCAAGGGTTAGTTCTTCTAGAAGGACTTCATCACAAGTAGGGGAATGATCAATGATGGGATTTTTTTGTTTATCAATAGTGGGGAAATTAGGGGAAGATTTTATTTGGTTGTGATTTTTCTCTTAGGTATCATTCTCTTGTTCCATATTATCTACCCTAGCAAGAGAGCTTGTAATATGCTCACCACATTCCATGGTTAGACTTTGTAAACTAGCTTCATCACAAGTAGGGGAGGCATCAAGAGAAGGACCACTATGATTTTCAAATAGATTGTCCCAAATGGTAGGAGCATTAGGGAAGGGCGAAACAAGATGACTCTTAATAGGTGTATCTTCTAACACCAACCTATCCTCTTTGCATCAAGGAGTTATATTAGGAGAAGGATATTTTGATTGTCATGGTTACGAAAATTAGGTAAGGTGATGTCTAGAAATGTTTCTATGATCTCATCTTCATGTTTTCTAATGTTTTCCAAAGGCAAAAGAGGAGAGGGACAATCAAGACGCTCAATGCTTGTATCTTCTTTCACTAGAATACCTTCATCACTAATAGGAGAGGTATTGGGAGAAGAAAAAGTATGATTTTAATGATTGTATACATTTGCATCCTATTTTGTTAGGACATTCTTACAAATCTGATAGGTACTAGGAGGGTATGCAACATGCTTATCAAATGTTTTATTTTGTTGTCCTAGATTATGTCCATGAAAAAGAGAATCATAAAAGCCACTTGATATTCTAGAAACATGGAATGTTTGAAGAGAACACATGCTAACATGAGAAAGTAAAGAAAGTGAAATGCAATGACCGAAAGTGAAATGTTGAAATGCAAATTTCAGATGTAAAACAAAGTAAGTTGCTAATTACATTATGCAACAATCTGAAAGATCAAATGTTGGAAATACAAATTGAACAATGCATAAAATGAGATAATTTAAGCTAGATCTAATGAAATGGATGTTATAGAAACTCAACCAAATTCAATATAGATAGGTAATGGTAGGAAACAAAAGCTTAAAAATGGGGTTTTCAACTTTGTAAAAGATAGTTTTAGGGGTGAAAAGGGACTAATTCACCCCAAGGTGGTGAATGAGTCCCAATGGCGTTTTTTTTACTTCATAATTTTCAAAGTTTTTTTTATTTTTATGTTTTTTGTGTTTTATGATGTAGACCTAAGATGCAAATGCAGAATTGTAGAATTTTTCAATGATTTGAGATGCAAAAGTGCAAACTATATGTACTTTTACTAATAATTTTTTTTAGAAACCCTAGATACTAATTAACTAATGCAATCCCTAATGAAAATTCAATGCAAGCTAGATATAGGAGGATGAAGGACTCAAAATCAGAAAAGAAAGTATTCGAAAAGCAAGTTCACCAAAATGTGGACAAATATTTTGGTGCTACAAGACTCTCTAGCAGTTTTAGAGGTTTTCACCTAAAAGGAGAGAGGTAGGCCAAAATTGTAATGTCTACACTCAAGATTAATGTAATATGAATGAAATATGTCTAAATGGAATGATATAAATTCAAATAATGGATAAAAGAGATTGATTATTAAAGCAAAATTATTGAAATGCAAGATTTTTGAAAACACATTGTGATATGCAAAAAGACCTAGAAATGCAAATGAAACAAAACATAAATTTGTAAAACTAAGTGTGTACACCTAGAAACTTGCAGAGGCTAGAATGAGGACTAGAAACGTTGTCGGTCCTAAAAAAATTTCCTACTGAGACTCATTTTCCATTTTGGGTGAATTCTAATCCCAAATTTGGAAAATTGTATAGAAGTCTGTTTCAGCCAAATGGGTGTCTAGATCTACAAAAAACACTTTTCAGGCCTGGTAGTGGGACTCATTCACCACTAATGGTGAATGATTCTACTTTTGAATTTCTAAAAATCCAAAAGTGGAAATAGAAGCCCTTGGTTTTCACTTCAACTCCTAACAATTGTCTGCTTTTGAAACTTTGATTTCCGACATGGTGAATGACTTTCAGTGGATATTTTGACTTAGTCAACAAGGAGATGTCTTAAAAAAAAAATTAAACTTAATATTTAATGATCTCCAAGTCTTCAAGATACCTAAATTTGCAAACACATAAGAAAAGAAGGAGAAATGTTGGATGTTAAGGCATGGGGGTTTGCCTTTGGTCAAACCCTTTTTTAGGTAATTAAACCAAAATGAAGAAATGATATAATAAAGCATGAAATCTAAAACAATGCAATTAGAAAATTTCCATGATGATGGATCTTGATTTTTTGCAGCAATAGATGAAGAATTTACCCTTAAATGTCTGAAAAAGCTATCTTGATGACTTGAAATCTAAAACCCTAGCTTGCTTGACTTGAGATGGATGATGAATGATGAATTAATAATGAATTGGTTTTGAGTTAGGGTTTAGAATCTTGTATTTATAGGAAATCCACCTAAAATGCTTTTTAATTTGATCCCCAAGGCTGGCATGGAGAAAAATTAAACTTAAAACCTAATTTTTTCTCACTCAAGCCCCAAAAATAGCTCAAATGGGACTCATTCGCCATCAAGGGTGAATGAGTCCCACCTTGATGAGACCGATTCACCCCTAATGGTGAATGAGTCCCACAAGGGCTCTTTTTCTAGTTGGAATATCGAGAAATAAAGAAATTAGGCTTCTAGGTTGTTCTAGTCTGGTCTTTGATCAAATTAATCCTTGAGATGCACAATATGGGGTCATAGGGGCCTATTAATGATGATGTAAAGGGTAATTAGGGCTAGGGACACAAATATCAATGTGAAAGTGTGATTGAATACACTTTACAATATTAAAATGAGGTCCACATAGCTTAGAAAGGCACAACATCCCATGTGAATGTGTAAAACACATTACAACACTAGATTAGAGTCAAATTTAATTTACAAGCCTTCTAGATTAATGTGAAAATACAATTAAATATATTTTACAATATTTAATTAGGGGAAAAATAGGTCCATGAGAATTAAATACTTAATGAAAGTCTAGAGAAGTGTGAAAGTGATTCACAACTCTTTACAACACGTTTACAATCTTGACATGCATTTTATTCATTTTTCTGGGGTCAAGACCTAATTAAATCAAGGCCTCATTAAGTCCAAAAATCACGAGGGAATAAACAGGAAAAAGTAGAAGGTTTACTTTTTCCGTGTCCATAATTCCTAAATTACTTTTAATATTAATATAAAAATTTATTAATATTATTTAACAAGCACACAAAAAATATGAATTTTAATATACACTCATTGGACAAGTTATAGTGCACAAAAACAATAAACAAATTTCGCAATATCAATAGCATACACCGCCCTCTATATTTTGCTTTTCACATGATATAGTCTTCTATTTCATTTGTTCTTTTCTACGTTTAATACAAAGTTTTAAATTTCACCTAAAATTAATCAATATATACTCAAAATTTACATTTTAGTTTTACTATTCATTTTACAATTCTTCAACCATATTTTCCTTTCCTCTTCCAACCAAAAAAGCTCCTTACTTGACGGCAGAAACTTGACGCACCGGGTCACTTTTTATAATTATATAGTTGTAGAGTGTTTAATATAATTTGTTTGTTAAATATAAATTAGTATATTTTTTTTCCATGTATCATTTTTATCAATTAGAATTTTTAGAGATATGGATACTTTAATGTAAGTATGCATGTGTATTGATGTATTAAATTTTTGCAAGGTGTGCACCCTTGGTCTCCTTGTGTTGTGCAGTGCAGTGCTTGAGTTTGTGACATGGTTTAACTGCCTCCCATGGATTCAAACTCTAGTGGTTGTATTGGGAATTAATAGGTCAATCTTTTGGTGCAACAACAACCATCCAAGTGCAACAATTGGTATCAAAGCTTGGTTCCTTAGAAGTAGCTTAAATACTTGGGGAAGATCTTTGAGATTGAACACATGGTTGTTAAAAGACTACCTATTCCTCTAGAAGATATTCTTGTTGTTGGATGTATAGAAGAAGATTTAATTTATTTGACATAAATGGAGAACTCAAAGTTGCTCTTGAAGATCTAGAAAGAATTGAAGGTGAAAATAGAGATTTGAAAGAAAATGTCAAAGAAGTAGATGAATGCATCAAAAAGTTGATAGAGAAAATCAAGAAATTCAAAGAAAGGAATAAGGAGGTCAATGAGAAATTGAAGCAAACAAATGAAACAATTATTGGTTTGAAAGTGCAAGTTGAAGAAAGGAAAAGAGTTGAAGAATGTTTGAATGCAATGGTGAAAAGCAAATCTGAAGAATGCATAAAACTTGAACAAGTTGTGAATCTAAGATCAAGTCTTGAAAAAGAAAGGAGTCATGAAGACAAATTAATGAGTTCTACAAAGCTTGATGAAATTATTTCAAATTAGAAAGGATATAAAGACAAAGGTGGAATAGTGTTTGAGATAGGAGAAAGCTCAAAGACAGATCAAACTACAAACTAGCCTAAAAAGAAGAGTGAAGATAAAAAGAACAAAGGCAAGAAGATTCAAAATCAAAGGAATGAAGCTAGAAGACCACTAGTCAGACAACCAAATGCACAAAGGTACCCATATTTTAATGGTTTTTGTTATTCTTGCAGTAAATTTGGACATAAGGCTATGGAATGTAGAAGTGGAATGAATCAAAATGTTCCATCTTTTTTTGGTCAGTGCTTTACATGCAAAATATTTGGTCATAGAGCTAATGAAAATGCATAATTCAAATGATGAATGACTATAACAATGGTAGAATGGTTCAATATTTCAATGGATATTGCTATACATGCAATGGATTTGGGCGTAGAGCTAATCAATGTAGATCTAGAATGAATGGAAGTAAGATTGGTCAAAAGAATATCATATGCTACAATTGTAATAGGTATGGATGCATCTCTAAGTTTTGTAGAAGAAAAAATATGAAGAAGGATAATCTGGTAAAGAATAATGATCCAGTGAAAAAGGTTATTCCACCTATCCATCTTCTTCTCCACTTTCTCCTTAATCAATAACCACATCTCCTTTAGATTCGGGCTTACAACAAAGGGGATGCCTAAGTACCTAACAAGTTTGTTGGGCCCTCTCCACTAGAAACCAAAGTTCTTACCTAGTCAGGAGGGGATTCCATCCAACCAAGCAGGTTAGATTTGGTGGAAGAGATTCTTTCCCCAGAAGCTTGGAAAAGAAAGTTGAGTTTCCCCATTAGTGATTCCAAGTTATTTTCATCAAGTTCCATAAATATAGTTGTATTGTATGCAAATTGGATATTTAATAGCTCATTTTTGTTAGGGAGTGTTATGCCTTTAATTCTTGGAGAGAGCTCTTGCTCTCTTAATAGGTAGTGGAGGGAATGTGAAGTGATCACAAATAGGGCCGGTGCAAGGGGGTACCCCTATCTTATAGATATTTCAAGCTCAATGTCTTTTTATAGAAGTCTGTTGACATCAACTTGGGCTACCACATCCTTGAGCAAAGCATTTACCATATTGTTGAATGCTTATGGGAAACCAAAAGCTTCTAGGGTAGTTCTTAGAAAGGACCACTCAACCCTGTCATAAGAATTTTCAAAATCAAGTAGGAGCATAATTGAGTTTTGATTTGAGCAACTTGCCCAATCCATAGCTTCCCAATTTGTGATAATATTTTTCAGTATATATCTCCCTTTAATGAAGCTAGTTTAAGTGTTGTTAATGAATTTGGGAAGAATCTTGGCCAGCCTTAGAGAAATGATCTTAGCTAATATTTTGTACCACACATTTAGCAATGTTATTGGCCTCTAGTTCTATATCAATGTCTTGTCTCCACCTTTGGGTAATAGCTTGATAATTCCTTTATTTATTCATCCACCAAGAGATACCTTATTCAAAGCTTCATTGTAAACTTATTCCAGGTCATCAAAAATCAATTCTACAAAGGTCTTGTAGAATTCCACTGATAGACCATCTTGTCCTAGAGACTTATCATACTCCATGGAAGGAATGGTGTTTATAATTTCCTCCTTGGTGATGCCAGCTTTGAGCTTCAAGGAATCTTAATCTTCCTTGGAATAAGCCTTTTAATGTAGCTCCTAAATCTTTGGTTTTCCTCACCTTCACCCTCTATAGTGAATAGATTTTTATAGTAGGTATAAAACTGCATTAATATATCCTTGAGTCATGTACAAGTTACCACCTTCCAAAATCTAGGAGATCTACTCTTTAAAATTCTTCTCCCTGATGTAATTAAAGAAAAAATTTGAACCTTTATCCAAATAATTGAGCTAGCTTAGTTTGGCCCTCACCTTCAAGCCCTGGATTTTGTGTGATTGAATCCTTCTAAGGATATTCTTGATCAAGACAATTTCTTCTTCAAGCCTTGTGTCCCTTGGATCATACTGTATTCTCTCCTCGGCTAAGAGAAGAGAATCTTGAAGCTCATTCTCTTCCTTTCTATTGTCTATAGCTTTCTTTTTTCCAATTGTTTGGAGCAACTTTCTCCTTGCCTCCACATTCTAATTCCACTTGTCAATAGTAGTAGCATCCTTTAGTGGCCATTTATTAATTTCCCTTAGTGAGGAGATGGCATCCCAACATTCCCCATCTTTGAGGAGATGGGTATTGAATATGAAGCTAAGCTTCCTCCCCCTACATGCTAAGTTTTCTTGGTTGACCACCAACAAGGTTTTGATGGGGTGATGGTTCGACAAGGTGTAGGGGTTCACATTCACTTTTAGGCCATCCTTGTTAAGCACAAAGCTAAAAAAATCCTTATTCACATAAAAACTATCAAGCCTATGATAGATCCTTTTGTCCCCTTTCTAAGCATTGCACCATGTAAACTAGATCCCTTTGCATTCCTTTTTTCCTTTTTTGAAGGGTTCAATGAGTTTATGTTTCACCTTCATCCTTTGCTAGAAAATTTTCTCACTCCCTTTCAAAGACATATCAATACCTCCACATTTATCTTCCAAGTTCTCTATCATATTAAAATTTCCCCTAATACCCAAGGGAGGTCAGAGAGCATGCTAATCCATTGCCAAAGCTTGGTTCTTTCTCTATGATCATTGGAAGCATAAATCTAACAAACCCCTACATTCACACCATTTTTTTCCAAAGTGACCCACACTGGCCTATTACAAGGTGAGGTACCATGATCAATGACATGCTCCACCCATTTTACAACAAGGAGGACAACCATTCCCCCTTTCCCACTTTCATGTTGAGTGGTAAAAAAGTAGGACCCATTCCAAATAAACCTCAGGTTGGTGTCTAGAGTGAAAGCATGTTGCCTTAGTTTCTTAGAGAAAGATAATGCCTTTTGACTTTTCTGGGTTTAAAAACCTTCTCACTATGTATTTTCTATCTGGGCACACAATCCCCAGACATTCCAAGATATGTAGTTAAGGTTCATTCTCAATATTCATAGGTTAAGCCTCTTGATCACATTTAAATTTCTTGAAACATCTTGGTAACTTCTCCTCAACTTATGCCCTCTTGTCTATTGAGATTGAATTACCAGAATGGTCTTTTTCCTTTTTGTCTTAGCAACAAGACCATTCTTGTTTGTCACCAAGAGCCCCTTATTTTTTCCTTGGCCTTCCTGAACCATTTTTTCTTAGGAGTTTTCTCAGGCTATCTCTCTATAATATTCTCCATTTTGTAGGCCCCCAAGGATCCAATTGAATCCACATTGTTAGCCTCAATATTTTGAACAATAGGAGAAGCTTTGAGCTGAGAGAGTTTCTCTTGCTTAGAAAGCCAAGAGTCTACTTCCCTTAAAATAGCAGATTTAACAATATCTAAGGCACCATCAAAATCAATTTTGCTCAACTCAAGGGGGAGTTGCTTCTCAATGGTAGGGTCAACAAGGGTGGAAGGGACATCGTGGCTAGGGGGAGGGGGCCACCACTAGATTCAGAGGGACCATCACCTGAGCTTATACCTAGAGCACCACCATAAATGGGCATAATCTCAGGGCCAACTATCATGGGGGTGACCCCACTGCTCCCTTCCACCATGACACCTTCAACCCTAGTAGGGCCCTAGTTGTTTTTAATAAGACTTATATTACCACCCTCTTTTTAAAGATGATAGTCCTTGGTGGTTTCCAATTTTCTAATAGAGCCCTTGAGAAAAAATTTCTCAATCCTTTGTCTTATAGCCTTTATCACAATCTGTTGGGCATTAAGCCCACTGAGAAGAACTTGGTCTTCGATTTGATCAGTGGTAGGAGGAGGGGCCACAAGCCTTTTTCTGCACTCTTCCTTGGGGGAATTCATGTTGATAGCACCCAAGCTTGGGTCACTGACAATCTCATCGGATAGAGAGGCAAAGGGGTTGCTAAGGCCGAGGTTCTCGACTTCATTGCGAATTGACTAAACAACAACGGCCAGGCCATTTGTCACAATGCTCTTTTGACCCACCATAGTGTGGGATGGGGGAAATGAGATGACTGTATCCTTATTAGAGATAGCCTCCAAAGTCCCTGAATTAGGATTTCTCCTAGGCAGGCTACTTTGCTTCTTATGAGAAAATTTACTTAGAATCAATAGACAATTTTTCCTAATATGGCCCTCTTGGCGACATAGGTGTGAACCAAGATTCCAAACCTGCACAAATACAAGAGACAAACCCTATATTAGAGTCTAATCCAAGTTAGTATCATGATTCCCCAAGAAATTCATTTAAATTGCAATGAAAAGGAATGAAATGAAGAACATAAACAAACACAAGCCAAAGATATTAAATCCTATTCAAATGCAAATCAAACTCTTGATCTCTTGGGGGAGTTGGTGGCAATTTGATGTGGAAATTGGCCCTTTCCCAACTCCTATGCAAGCTTTGTTGATTGGTGATGAAGAATGATCCACTTTGTTGATGATTGAAATGCTTTAATGATAAAATTTGCATAACCTAGTTATAAAACTTAATAAGATAGATGAAGATTGCTATGAATTTGAGTATAGTAAGTTTACTCAAGTTGTGGATGATCAAATGATGAATGAGACCTCTTATTTATAGATTGAAAAGTGGGAGAAATGCCCAAAATGAAGCAATGTGGGACTAAAATTCAACCAATGGCAAGGTGCCACTTGTCAAGAGGAGAATGGATGAAGGATGTGCACATTTTGATGAATGTGCCCATAAATGCAATTAGGTGATATTTGAAAATGGTGAAATGACATGTAAGAGGGAAAAGGAATGCCTTAAATGCCACTTGGCTCAATGCACAAGGACATGTAAGATGAAATTAATGCCTTGTTGGAAGGACAAAGTCCACTTGGATTTTGAATTCAAATTTGAGGGAATATTCTCTAAAGATGCCATGTTGAGGGAAAATAGAGATTTAATAAATGAATTAAATCTATTTTCATGTGCAAGTGGAAAAAGCTAGAGGATGGGACATGGATAGAGATTAAATTAATCAAGGTTAATTAATTTAATGGGGAGATTAGATGATGTGACAAATTTGACTTAGATTTATGGATTAATTTAAATCAAATATGAGAAGAATATGATTTTAAGATTAATTAAATAAAGATTTTTGATTTATTTAATTAAAAGAGATGAAGTTAGATTAAACTAAATAAGGTTTTCATTTATTTAATTTAATAGATAGACTTTAGGGATTTAATCAAATAAAGGGAATTATTTAATTAAATATGGACGTAGGGTTAATCAGATCAGACAGATTGATTTAATTAACAAGAGAAAAAGACTTAATTAGATAAAATGATTTATTTAATTAAGAGAGGGAAATTGATGAATTTAATCAAATAAAGATATTTGATTAAATGGTTAGACTGAGAGGTGATTTAGGATGAAACAATGTTAGTAATCGGGATCAAGTATGTCAATATATTTTCCATGTCTACAATAGGTAACAAACATTAAGCCCACCTAGGATCTCTAGAGAGCAGAGCAAATTATTCATGAAGTTTGGGCAAAATTTGTGCAATTGGGTGAATGATCTGTGAGGTTTATTTTTGAAACTTCTAATGAGTTTCAGTTTCATTTAGATAAGTTGATTTTAGAGGGTTAGATTAATTGAATCAATTTCTTAAAATTCCCTTTACTACAATTTATTAAATTATCAAATAAAATTAATCTGGGACATACAGTGGTATCAGAGCCATGATCTTGCCAACCTAAGGGTTTGGGAGAGGAACAAGTGATTTGGGATAGCTATAGATTTTCTATTGAAAATTATGAACAACTATCTAATTTTTGTGTTCATCTTTACAATAGTCCACTCTCCATGTTACCACAAACTTCCTGTTGTAATAGAGATCATGCAAAGGAGGTAGATCATTTTCCCAGGGTTTTGAGTTGTTTGTATAGAAGAATGTGGGATTCAAGTAAGAAGATAAGACACATAAAGGCTAAATTTTTTTATGGGTTTTATACCACGTTGATAGAATCACTTCATTTCACAAGACTATCAAATTCCATTTGTATTAGAAAGGCACAATGGAAGCATGTTGGTGTCTCCCCAACTTTGATCTTGGAAAAAGAGGATGTTCCTTGTTGGAAATGTAAGGTATGGAAAGAGATTTCAATTTTCATATATGTTGCTTTCATTTATGCCAATACAAAAATCTTGTCACCAAAGGCAACATGTTATAAGGGAGATTAGAGTAAGAGATACAATTTGTAAAGTTGGAATTGCGGATTCAAAAGTACCAATTCAAGGTTATTCTTGCAAATGGAATCCAAATGATGTTATGAGGATCAAACCCAATGGAGGTTTTAATGTTGCTAAGGAGTTTCCTAATTTTCTGATCTATATTGAAAGAAAGTCTATATTGGTTATCTTGCACTCTAACCGCGATATGAAGGACCAATGTTTAGAGTTCATAGATCACTTTTTGGAGCCAAACCCGACAAATGAAGAAAATCTTATGAATGATTTCCTTATGGAGATAATCACTTTAGGTTTTTTGATGCTACAACTTCTTTGGAAGCAAGTTTCTTGGTTTTGGAGAACATGCATAGCATTTTGGGGTGTGGTAAGAAATGCAATCTTCATTTTGACTATCAGATGTTTTTAAATCAGCAAAGGATATTTTTTAGATATGTTCTACTAGGATCATATACGGAGTGGAAATTTCAGCATGCTATTGATAATGAACACATAAATGCTGTTTCACATATTGAGTTGGTATCAAGATACTTGTTGATAGTGATTTGCAAAGAACACATAAATTTCAAGTTTATGCCTCATAGCTTGACTTACCAATTAAAGGTGAATCAAGAGATGACAATACAAGAAGTATTGAAAGGTAACATAGAGGTAATAATCTCATATCATGTGCTAAACACTCCATATATTTCATGTGCATTTTATTTTGAGTGTGAAATTTTAGGAAAGAGAAATATTTGGATTTTAATGCAAAGAGTGGATTACAAGAAATTTGATAAGATTAAGTTCAAAGTTTCAAAAGATGGATTACAAAGGATGATGGAGGATGACTTTTTCAGAATGAGTGCTTCTTGGTATATTTCTTCCTTCCATAGAGGACATGGTGTTTCCATCATGGTTTATTAATTTAATGATGTTTTGGCCACTAACATTTTAAATGGAAATGTGAAGAATGTAAATTTTGTGCCAAAAGATTTTCAGGGGTTTATTATCTTCCAATTGAAAATGTTGTTGCTTATCTCTTGGGAATTTAGAATATCATTTAATGAATTTTTATATTTTATTATTATTACTCTTCTTCTATATTTTGGATCCTATGATCTTGAAAAAGAAGAAAAAAAAGGGAATGGGGTAAATGGAGGTTCACCACAATGACCTATTTCCTTAATTTCATTCAATATGCAAGCTATAAAACGCAAATGAAGAATATCAATTGAATTTGACTGAAACAGTAATCAAAAGGTAGATCCGAAAAGGGGAAAATAATGTGTACCTTTCACCAAAAGTCAACTTTTCATGCTCACAAAGGACTCATTTTCCCTGTGGTGAATGGGTATTGGCTACAATTTCTAGAAAATTCTTGCTAGGTTCTCTTTTGCTAGGTCTGCACTCTCAGATTCCAAGTGATCATTGTCAGACAATCGAAAAAAAAAATTGTAGAAGAGTTTTCATGATTTGACAAATTTTCTTACAAATTTGACAACTTTGCAACTTTCTTATATTTTTCTCTTCAAAGGATCTTCAACCTAAAATATTTAATCACACATCAAAGAGAGAAATTTTTTGTTTGTTAGGGAATGGGGGTTTGCCTTGGTAAAACCTCATTTTAGTAATTAAACCTTGAAATGAAATCAAATAGCATGAAGGGGTGATGAATGAACAACACTATGTAACAACTCACCAAGCCTTATTTGAAACCTTGGATAACAAATCTACAAACTAGCAAGAAGTAGCCTCAATGAATGTAGATCTTGATCATGAAACTTGATGTGAAACAATGCCTTTGAATGCTTGACTAGATATTGAACTCTACATCACCATATTAGCTCAAACAACATGCATGATGCAATAGATATTTGACATGATGAAAGGAATCTTGATTGCTGCAATAATCTTCTATAAATCTGCCCTTGAATGTCTTGAAATTTCTCTTGAATGCTCTCTTGATCATAAGTTTTCTATTAGGACTTGAACAGTTGAAAATCTTTGATTCTTAGAATGAAACATAGTGAAATAACCCCTTGTATTTATACCTATCTTAACATTATTTCCCAAAATTCAAATATCACAAGCCAACATTGAATTACGGATTTGAAATTATTAAAATATCTCCAAAAACATATTTTTAAGAGGGTTCCTAGGTCTAAGTGAGGACCCATTCGCCATAGGGTGAATGGGTCCTAGGCCACTTACCTAGGACACACATTGGTCAATGTTAAACATTGTGTAAAAATAGGGTCCTAGATCTAAGTGAGGACCCATTCACCCTATGGCGAATGGGTCCTAGGTCACTTACCTATGACACACATCTTCCAAAGTCAAGTGTTGTGAAATGGAATTTATGAATGTTGGGTTTTATCCCTTGGAATTTAGATTTAATTAGGCTTGGATTTGAATTAAAGGGGCCAATTAAGGCATATAACCTCAATTAATTAATAAAGCCCTAGACTAGTGCGAAAGTGTAAAGGTACACCTTACAACACCAAAAATAAGGCACAATTAAGTCCATTTAATTTAAAAGGGCCCTAAACTTAATGTGAATATGAAAAACATATTACAACACTAAATCAAGGAATAATTAAGCTCATTTTATTATTAATTATTCCCAAATTAAGTGTGAAAAAGGGATACTTTTTCCTACACTACAAGTCCAATCCAAGAGGTTGAAAAAATCTACTCATAGCTTGAGGTAGTTGTTGGAAGAATGAAGAAGGTGCCCTCTATTTTGGTTGTCATTGATGCCAACATTGGTTGGTAACTATCTATATCTTGATCCATAAATCTTTGCAGTAAGAAGAATCTCAATATGTTGATCAGGTGTGTCAACTATAGGTGTTTTCAACATATTTTTGTGATCCGGTTGGTCTACTCTGCTAACAAGACTTCAATACTCTTTTTTCTGACAAAGTTTATCTTTTGTGTGGGTGTTTCTCTTTAGGTCTGGGCCAACCTAACTTGTGGATAACATATTTTTTTCTGTATGTCAAAAGAAACTTTGTGCTAATCCAACAAGATCTTTTGTATTCTAAGTGTTCCCTTATTTAGGCTGGCCCAATTGATAATGGAAGCAATGCCTGCATATATCTATGATGGCCTAAGTGATGAAAAGGAGAAGAGAGATAGGAAAGCTATGTGACAATGGTAATAATGTGAAGCTACAGATAAGTGTTTTGTGTATCGACAACCAGAACAAAAATCTAGAGCTTAACCAAAATTGCTTCCAGCACTATTATTTTGGATATTCAACAATTGGTATAAGAGCTTGGTTCCTTGGAAGAAGCCTAACAACTTAAGGAAGGCCATGGAAATTAAAAACATGGATAGAAAATATCTTTCTGGTCCTCCAGAAGAAACATCATATCTGAAGAGATCAATGTTTCCCTCGAGGAATTGAGCAAAAGAAAGGATGAGAAAGAAACCTTGGAAGGAAATTTGAAGGAAGCAAATGATTGTATCAGAAAGATGAGAAAGTAGATCAAAAAATTCAAAGATAGACATAGAGAAGTTAGTGATCAGCTAAAATTTTCCAATGAAGATATTACTGAACTAAAAGTGGAAATAGAATAAAGAAATAAAATTGAGGAATGTCAAAAATTTGAGATCTAGATTAAAGTTAATGAATGCACGAACCTTGAACGAGAAGTGATAACCCTAAGAGTTGATCTAGAAAAAGTGAAAGCACATGAAGAAAGATTCAAGACAAGTTCTACAAAGCTTGATGAGTTAATTTCATCTCAAAAGCCTGCAAAGGATAAAAGTGGTCTAGTACTTGAAGAAGGAAAAAGCTCAAAGACTGAACCGATCTACAACAAAGTGGAAAATCAAAGGAAACCCAAAAGGAATGCTTATCAAAGCAAGTACTGAAGGATCAATACCAGAAGGATCCCCATTTGACAACCTAATGCTCAAAGGTATCCATCTTTTAATGGCTTTTGTTACTCATGCAATATATCTGAAGCACTAGCAATATAAGCATGTGGAAAATCCTGATGTTGTGACCGAGTCCTTTGAGTGTCTAAAGGATCCCCAACAAGATAACCTACTAACTCAAGAGTCTATCAAGCCCAACGAGCTCTAGTAGGAGATGAAGGACGATGTGCCTCAACTGCAAGTGGACCCTGTGAAGGTGTGATCCTACGAGTCAAAGTTAAGGAAGAATCATCATCTGAGTCACTATCATCACTTTCCACTATGGAGGAAGGAAGAGGAGGATTAGAGGCCAAGCTAGGAGAGCTTTCCTCAAAGTGAACACTCCTCTCAATGAATAACTCGTGTATGTGGATCCAAAAGTCTATATGCCTTAACACCTTCAAGATATCCAACAAAGATGCAAGGGCTACTTTGCGGTCCCAATGCCTTGCGCTTCTCTGGAGGTATGTGTGCCCAAGCTGGACAACCAAAAACTTTGAAGTGTCTCACAACTGGTTTTCTACCACACCAAGCCTCAAAAGGAGTTATACCCTTCAAAGCTTTATGGGGAACCCGATTTTGGATGTGAGTGGCACAACTGATACATCTACCCAAAATTGAGGACCAAGAGAACGAGCATGAATCATGCAACTAGCCATCTCCTTAAGGGTTATATTCTTTATTTTAGCTACACCATTCTATTGTGGAGTGTATGCAACTGAATGTTGAAGATCAATACCCTCAAGAGTACAAAAATCCTCAAGTCTATTGTTCACATATTCCCTTCCATTGTTTGTGCAAAGAATCTTGACTTGCTTCCCTGATTGCTTCTCTACATGATCCTTGAAGGCTAGAAATCTATCAAACACTTCACTCTTGTGAACAAGAAAGTAGACCCATGTGAAGCGAGAGTAGTCATCAATGAAGGTGAGGACATAGCGGGCCTTGCTAAATGATGGCACTGGAAATGGACTTGCTACATCACTGTGAACCAATTCAAGAACTTCCAAAGCTCTCCAAGGCTTCCCTTGGTCAAAATTCTCTTCTGGATGCTTACCCATAGAACAACCTGAACATACACCTTCTGAAAAGCTGATTTGAGGGAGTCATGTAACCATATCCTTGCAGCTAAGCTGTTGAAGATGGCAATAATTGAGATGTCCAAACCGCTCATGCCATAGCTTACTTTCTGAATTTGAATGAGTGAGCAAGGTTGTAGAAGGAGACTTAGGCACAAAGTGGGAGAATGAGTAAAGTTGTGTGTTGTGATTGGCTTGTCCCACTGCAACCAAGGCATCATCCTTAAGTTCTTTGACCACAACTGAATCTGGTAGAAACTCAACTTTCTTGCCATCTCCAAAGTGAGTGATTTGGTAGATTGAAAGAAGATTGGCACTCAAGTTAGGAACATAGAGAACATTCTCAAATGTTCCATTATCCATGGCAATCAAACCTTCACCTTCAACTTCCACTTGAGTATCATCTCCTCTGAAGATGTGAGGTACCTTAGATGGCTCCAAAGAAGAAAATTGTTCCCTTCAAGAACCCATATGATGAGTGGCACCTGAGTCAAGTCTCCATTGCTGTGACGAACCTGAAGTAGACACAAATTGTTGCCCTTTTCCTTTTGATTGTGAGGAAGTGGAAGGAGATGAATCCTTCTTCTTGTAGGTAGATGGAAAATTGATGTTGTTCTTCTTGATGATGTTTGTCAACTCATCAATTTGATTAGTGTGGAAATGATGCTCATCATGACCAAAATTCTTGCAATATGAACAAGTTGGTCTCTCCTTCTTGCTTGAATTTCCCTTCTTGGGAGAAGTTGAAGAATTCCCTTGTTTTAGAGAGGATGATTGTGCTTTATCTTGTTGTGTCTTTGGCTTAGATTGCTTCTGCTTCTTTTTGGAACCCTTTCCTTGAGTCCCTTGATTCCCTTGATTAGCCACCAAAGCTTTGGACTTTGAAGACTTGAGAATCCCCATACTTATCAACTTTGCTTGCTCTAACATCAACATTTATGTGAATGCATCAAATGAAGGCATAGTGAAAGAACTACCAACTGTCAAGCCATGGGTTTGGAAGCTAGTGTAGACACATTAAATTAGCATCGTGCACTCAATTCACGTTCATCCGCTCATCCATAAATCAAATTCACATTCATCCATTCATCAGGAAAATCAATTTCAATCTTCTAAAGGTCATCAACTTTATTTAATTTAATCTTATCATTATCACCCTCAGCTAAATAAATCAAATATTTATTTAACTAAATCTTTATCATCTTTCATCTCCTTTTTGATTTAGTTTAATCTTTAAATCTAAAGCAAAAAGGTCAAATCACCTAATCCTCCTTTTAATTAACTAAATCGGGATTAAATCTAATCTAATGCTAATCTCACCCACTTGCATTCTCTAGATTTGGCCACTTGCACATGAAATTGCATTTAATTGATTTATCAAAATCTTTATTTACTTTCAACTTGGCATAAAGGGAGAATATTCTCCAAGTTTGAATCTCCCCCCAAGTGGACATGTACACTCAACAGAGCATTTATGACGCCTTACATGTCTCTTACATGTCCCCTTCCAAAGGTCAAACTCAATATTCATT